>JAVTVY010021601.1:0-88876 GCA_036873755.1 Hanleya hanleyi | reverse complement strand
CGCCATCTTGTCCCACCTCCCACACAACACACTAAAACGGACCGCCATCTTGTCCCACCTCCCACACGACACTAAAACAGGCCGCCATCTTGTCCCCCCTCCCACACGACACTAAAACTCGCCGCCATCTTGTCCCACCTCCCACACGACACTAAAACAGGCCGCCATCTTGTCCCACCTCCCACACAACACACAAAAACACACAAATACGGCCCGCCATCTTGTCCCACCTCCCACACAACACACTAAAACCAACCGCCATCTTGTCCCACCTCCCACACGACACTAAAACAGGCCGCCATCTTGTCCCACCTCCCACACGACACTAAAACCGGCCGCCATCTTGTCCCACCTCCCACACGACACTAAAACCAGCCGCCATCTTGTCCCACCTCCCACAGTCCCTCACGCGCACATCCACAATTATGACGTTACCACCAAGCGCAGTCAAACTACATTCTCGCATTTGATTGGTCAATATTTCACAATTGACCTCTATGACCTCTACATCCACAAAGTTCCCCCTTAAATTTTACCCGGGGGAACAAATAAGTAGGTCAATGAGCGTTTAAATGCATGCTGTATACTACTCACGAGGCCTCCTTGTTCCTATCCTGTTAGATATTCCTTGAAAGAAGACCACTTCGAATGGTAAGTCGGTTAAGATGTATTAATTTTTCAGCAGGATGCGAAGTATACTTGAAGAAAGTTCCAATATCTATTATGTGCTGTTACCTGATAAGAGTAACAGCTGGAGAATGCAAGATAATGATGTATTTCACAATCGAATACCCATTTGACACCGTCTACACACCTTCTAGAAGTGTGAACCGGAACAGGAAAGACCTGAGTGCCCATCATTTCTGTGTTTGAACACCTTTCACGCATTCAGCGTTCTCCCATTGTCGGAGTTTCCAAACAGGGCTGGATAAGCAGCAACCCAGTATTCAGGTTACTGAGAGGTTGGTGAACTCGCATTTACCTGACATATTCTGAGAGTAGAAGGTAACAATCTGATGCCAAGAGAAGGGATTCTACGTATATTGCACAGAAAAAGTGAACATTATATGGAACCGTACTCACCCCGGTGTTGATGGTCTGCAGCACAGAGGATATCGGAGCAAGAACAGCTGAGGCATATGCACCGACAACTGGTATGGCCATAACAACCTTGATTAATTTATCTGCGGTACTGATCCTCCCTTGGATTTTATGTATCAATGCGTGTATATCTTGAACGTCTTGGGCAAACTTGGACGTCTCCGAAAGTGGGTGTGTCACCTTGTGTAAGCAAAGTGTCAGTGTCGTACCCTTGGTTTGCAGTTGTAGCAGATGAGACCTAAAAGCCTCCGTTTTAGGTAGCACAGCGGGCGTCTGGGCCGTGACAACAGCTGAAACGGTGAACAATAATCATGAAATGTATGTAATATTTTTATGCAAATTAGATGTCCCTACCCAAAAGCCTAGTCGCCGGTAAAGGAACTGATGTTAACCAGGAAAGCATTGGAACCGTTTCATCAGTAGATCAGTGTGTCATATCCTATTATGAAGCACCTGCTTTTCAACATCAGCTGTCAATGTTTGCATGACAGCATAATATACTGCACACTAAATGAACAATTTAAATGGAAAATGCGGCTCTGTAATTTCTTCTCAATTTGAAAACTTTTAACTTTATTTTATGTTCATAATTATATTATATGGGGAAATTCTTCTGGTGACCCTTGGCCCACATATCGACCCTCTGTGCATAGAGATTCTATCTATATGATGAAAATGTGGAGAATGAACTCTTGGTCGTTGGTCACGCAACTCATCAATTCACATCAGATGTATATCTAATTTCGCTTAAACCGGTGCGAGGGGTCGTGTGGTCATTTCAGCCATGATGTATACATGAACATCTACAATTGACGCGTGACTGAGATACAGACCATCAGAGAGATCGCTCCATCCTACCCACAGCGCATGCTCCATTTCGCAGGCTTATTTATGATTCCTGCCTCCAATAGCGGAAGTTGACCTTTACTACGTTGCCGGCCGAACAACTCCTTCAGTGTTGCACATGAGCACAAACTACTTTTCATATGCTCTGTCCCAGATAAACAGGGAAAATAATCTCCAGGTAATTCATTTTAACGCTAGGTCAACAGAGGTATTATGCGGACTTGAAAAGTAATCGAAATGTTCGGCAAACATCTATTTTACTATATATGATGTCACTTCCGGCGATGTGCGAGAAGGCCCCGAATCCGGTCCAAAAATCTGACTGGTGGCTGGGGTATTATCAGACCCCCAGCGAGGTGGTTGAGATCACTCTTTATCCTTGGCACTTGGGATGACTTTGGATAGAAGGCAAGTCAGAACATCCGTCTGTTGGGTCATGTGACTTATTCAGAGTACGCCGGCATACCTCCGTCACCACACAGGGGCCCGTTACCTTTGCTAATTAGTTGATTAGGTTGATTATAGTCGGGGGGGGGGGGGGGCGAGATAGGGAATAAATAGATATTCTTCCCTATCTCGACCCCCACTATAATCGACCTAATAAACCAATTAACAACGGAAACGAGCCCCTGTGCATCATCACGACCTTTTGTCTCCTAATTGTTAGAAACGAGACTGGTTAACGTGGGAATTCTGGAAGACTTATTTGCAAAGACTACCACATTGGAAATTGAAATTAAACTTACCAAGGGCCCCAAGCAATACTGCCAAAATGACCCTCATGACTGATGCAACAAGCTGTGTCTGGGTGGGTTATCGGGAGTTGAACGTGTCAACAAACAACGACAACTGCCTGAAGTTAAGCCACTTAATAGATATATATATATATAACATGACATTCTGATAGTTGTTTTATCTGACACAGAAACCCATAAATTCCCAGATGTTCATTCACGGAAGATAATGTCAACTGCAAGAAGTTCCAGCGAATTTCAAGGTCTAAGTTATATGAATTACAGACATTCATTATGCAGAATATAGAGAATATACGTCAACTGTAGGGGAACGCACCACCCAGATGTTAGATACCAATTATATTAGTCTTTTCGAAAGGATCTAGTTATTTAAATAACAATATTATTTTATACCAGTATAGTTTTTTATATTGCATATACCTCTGCCTTCAACGTTCAGATCATAATCACAATATGATGGAAATATTTTGTAATTATTGATCTGGAAACGCCATGATTAACCTTGCCTCACACTGACACTCATTCTTGCTGGCACGGTTTGGAGGGTAATACAATTGTATTTGAGTGGGACAAAGTAAAAAAAATGGATGTAAAATTACGCGAGTACGATATCTCGCTCAACACATATCAACGTTTCTCGAAAATTGTTATTCGAACTTCTTGGAGATTGTAGCTGAGGGTAAAATATTCCGCCATAGAGAAGTTCTGGTTCCATTACCAGTTTTCGAACACTGGATTAATCCAGACACATTTACTTCGTATATTGATGTACCATGCCCAGACGTCGACATAACACCAAACATTGAATCTTGAATGTTTATTGAGCTCAAGGCCCCATCGGGGCATAAGAGCAAACAACAATACATAGTGTGAGCACTATAACTAGGACAGAATGTATGACAAATAAAATATAATGTTTTCTACAAATACAGTGTGGAAATCAGTAAAAATACAATTTTTTATACATATATGACTAGGAAATATGAGTGAATTTATCAAATTAACTTTGTTATTATGAAGCAAACACTTAGTGACATTCTTAAATTTGTCAGCAATAATTTTACAAACTTTACAAGCTTCAAAAGCTTCTTCTACTAATCAGGTTAAATAGATCATCAAACTTAAGTGCTTTTAGTCTTCTATAGAAATAGGATGACAAAATAATATTTCTATCCCTGTGAAACATCTTACATTTGAAAAGACAGTGGAATTCTGAACAAAGATCATTTGAATCACAAAAAGGACAAAGTCTCGCATTACGAGGAATACTATAAAAAGTTCCAGTCACGACAGGTAAACTGGTATTATTACAACGAAATTTACAAAATGATATCCGAAGGTTAGATTTAAGAGACGTTAAGTAAGGCTCAAAACGAGAAACACTTTTGAACATTCTGTAACACGTACATGCTTCACTATTAAATATTCCATTATAATGTGGTTATACTCTGTGTAAAGCGGAGAAATAATCGATTGTGCATTTATTCGTTCCCAGGGCAAAACGAACGTGTTCCCAAAGTAAATCTATGCGCATATTTGATTTGTTTTGTTATCTTTGTCATGGACACTGTGAGTGGGTGAAAGTGGTTTAGTGGGCCACCTCAATATTTCTTTTCCACACTCCAATAACCTACTTGCTTCTTGAAAGAGACTATCATTCAGTATGTTTTTCTGTGTGTAAGAAAAGGTACCTGTGCGTCAGTCTGTAAAATACTGTATGGGAGAGGAATCTATTAATCGCGATTTTCACCGAGACATCTACTTTGAGTAACTAACATGGCTTTTAAGATAAAAAAATGTGCTGTGTGACTTCCCCTCAAACGACAAATGTACAGACTGATCGCGTAACTTACAGTGTTTACATTTGCTGATGGACCGAAAGCCTTCCAGACGAGTTGGCCACAATTTGCGTGAGAAATTGCAGATATCATATCGAGTCATCGTCCCGAAAATTAAGTGGATCAAATTATGCGTAGACCAGATTAGAACTTTGGTAAAGCAAGAAGCATGATGGATGAATATTAGACCAACCTTCACCAGAAGATATCGATAGGAGAAATCCAACTGTCAATCTACCTGTTGTGGAGATTAAAATTACACCTATATCTCCAACTCAGCAAGTTGCAGAGCGGGCTAAATCTGACCTTGATAGGCAGTGCCAGAAAGTCAGCGTTCAAGCATCAGAACAACAGTTAGAAGAAAGCGGGAACACTCTCCTAGACTTATGCGGAAGCACCTAAACAATGCGTGATAGGGAAACAATTGGACATTTTTAAATATATAACGAAGTTAATTATTAGGCTAGTCTCTATATCAGAACATCAGACAGCCGTATATGGAGAGAGGGAGGAATGACTGGATGGAGGGAGAGAAGGATACTTGAGAGGAAATAGCATAACACTCATAGTCAAATCATCTTAAAATCATTCTGTATTTTTGCAGAGAAGTATCAACATGTCGAACGCATTCCCCTGCTCCATTTGTCAGAAAATGTTCACATATCATGATAGTACGCGTTCCTATAGTACATAAGCAAGAGATTCGTCCTGTGCAGCTAACCATGGACCATATGAGAGTAGCAGATCATCCCTCTTCAATGAAGGTCAGCGGTCCGACGGGGTGTGGAAAGACGTCATGGGTTATGAAATTTTTGGAGCCTGCTAATATTGACACCTCTCCAACACGCATCGTATGGTGCTACAGTCAATGGCAGCCTACGAATCTATAAGTCTGAAAAATTGAATTCCGGCATAACTCATGACATCGGCGAAGCACATTACATTACATACATCAGAGAATGACAAACTTATCATAGATTTAATACCAGATGACGATGAACCCACTCGTGGGCATTCATAACAACTACTACCCTATCCCGATTGAGATTCAGCAAATGCCATTTCCAGCGTAAGAGAAACGTTGGTCCCTCGGATACTGACATCTGAAATGTGCCTCTTGGATATCAGAGTCCTCTCCAGGTAAAAGCATAGGAGATCAGTCACTGGTTTATGGGAACCATGCAGTTTCTTTCACACCGGTGCCACACAAGAAATCCAATCAAACTCAACACCAATAACCAAATTTATAAAGGAAGAATATTGCAATAATATGGAAGAGAGAAAAAAGTTTTTGAAGGAAGGCTATAGGAAGAAGTATCCGGTGAAATGGTCAAAACTCTATACACGCCAGAGATGAAGAAAACTTTACGTAAATCATATCGCGACCAAGTGATGTATTGACATACTCTACAAAATGACTAGAAAATTTTGAAACGAGACAAACGCTATACGATATAGACTATAATGAAGCGCTAAACAGGCGATCAAGCCTATTTGATAAGTTAACGGAGAGATTATCTACAATGAAGAAAATGGTGATAGAAACATTGACTCTGAAGTTGAAACATAAAAGACTGTGTTAACAAGTGACATATCATGAGCATTGGAGACATATCGTGATTAGTAGAGAGACATATCATGATTATTAGAGAGATATATCATGATTATTAGAGAGACATATCGTGATTATTAGAGAGACATATCGTGATTATCAGAGAGACATATCATGATTATTAGAGAGATATATCATGATTATTAGAGAGATATATCGTGATTATTAGAGAGACATATCATGATTATTAGAGAGACATATCATGATTATTAGAGAGATATATCATGATTATTAGAGAGACATATCGTGATTATTAGAGAGACATATCGTGATTATCAGAGAGACATATCGTGATTATTAGAGAGACATATCATGATTATTAGAGAGATATATCATGATTATTAGAGAGACATATCGTGATTATTAGAGAGACATATCGTGATTATCAGAGAGACATATCGTGATTATCAGAGAGACATATCATGATTATTAGAGAGATATATCATGATTATTAGAGAGACATATCGTGATTATCAGAGAGACATATCATGATTATTAGAGAGATATATCATGATTATTAGAGAGACATATCGTGATTATTAGAGAGACATATCGTGATTATCAGAGAGACATATCGTGATTATCAGAGAGATATATCATGATTATTAGAGAACAGGAACAGATACTGAGAAAATTAATATTTATACCTGAAAATACTGTATCAATTATATTGTATTTTTCTCGCGATTTCTAGGTGTATGAATAAATAATATTAATTAATATTCGTACTTGATTATTTTATTCATGTATCAGTTTATGCTTATCCAATCTCCATCCCTCCATCCAATCATTCGACCTCCCCTCCCTCCCTCCCTCCATCCAATCATTCCTCCCTCCACACACACCTGTCTGATGGTTTGATACCGAGAATAATCTAACAATATGAATATGAAATGATAATATTCACACCGGACTCATCAAACGGCGCGGGCGATTTCGCTTGGCAAATTTTACGGTTCCTTTACTTTAGAAGTTTCAGATCAGATGCGGGCGGCAAACGCAACAGCATTAGTAGTACAGAAAGGGGATTTCGACGTCACAGAGGTGAAGTTCACTTTAGTTCCGGCAAAGGTCCCTTCCGGCCACGTGACCGAGAGTGACCCCGGGGCGATGTATTCCACCACGGTGATGCGGTCATGTCCGGCGGTGATGAGGTCACTTTTGGGGATAAGCCTTCGCGGCCAGGAAGTAGTCCCACGTAAATGCGGGCGGTCGCTTGGCCGGAGTCTCCGGCAATGTCCGGGAATCTTGTGCGATGCAATGACCCGTCATCTCCTGGAATGTTCGGGAATGTTCGGAGGGTAATCGAGGTCAAGGGTCCAGGGTTTAGCTTCTAGGTTATAATCCCCATGCATGAAACAGTGGATGTAGCGACAAAATTACACGAGTACGATATCTCGCTAAGCACGTTTCTCGAAAATTGCTACTCTAACTGCTTGCAGAATTGCCTGTGGCGATTGTAGCTATAGGTATATATTCCGCCACAGAGAATTCTTGCTTCCATTGACAGTTTTAGAAAACTGGATTAATTCAGACACGTTTACGTCGTATATTGATTTACCATACCCAGACGTCGACATAACACCAGAAAACATTTCATTATAATGTGATTATACACCGTGTGAAGCGTCGGAATAATTGTTTGTGATTACTCGTTCCCAGGGCAAACTGAGAACTTGTACCCAAAGTAGATCTAAGCGCATGTTTATTTTGTATTGTTATCCTTGTCCTGGACACTGTGGATGGGTGAAAGTCTTTCAATGGGTCACCTCAATGTTACTTTTCCACCTAACTGGCATCTTGGAAGAGTCTATATCGTTCCGATTGTTGTTCTGTGTGTAACAAAATGTACCTGTGCGTCAGTCTGTACAGTATTGTATGGCAGAGGAATCTGTTAATCGCGATTTTCGCCGGCCCTGATTAACGAACCTGGCACTTGAAATCGGAGACATTTTGTGTGGTTTCTCAACAAACGACACATGCACAGACTGATCAGTACTATATAAAGAGCATATTGAGGCCTATTTAGGGGCGAGAACTCTGTTGGCACAATTCCTGGTTATCTCCCATGATTCGCACATTTCTGCCCCTAAATAGGCCTCAATTTGTCCTTTTCCTACGAAGTAGGCTTTCATTTGCAAAATGTCCGGTAATGATTGAGTCAGTCCATCTGAATCCTTCCTCCGGCAAAATCAGGAGAACCGTTGTCATGACGCTATAGGTTCACCAAGTGGAGTAGAGCATTCCTATACGATGACAGTGAGCTGCCCTACGGGATGTGGAAAGACGTCCTGGGTGATGAAGTTCTTAAAGAAAGGTGTGGCAACCCCAGTTATATTGAATATGGAATAGGTCCTTGGATTATGGACGCGGATATTCTTTAATGGACGATGGCTGAATTATGAATGACGGACCAGACGCTTGCAATTATAGCCAGTCGCAGCCCGCATACGAAGCTACAATGTACAATGGACAAGGACCCGGTTCACATGGGAATCGAAAAAACAGCGTCGATGCTGAAAACCTTGGGCATGAACTGGAAAGCGGCGTATGCAATAGCAACAGAACAAAAGAAGCACCGGTTTGAACGCATCATTAAGATCACAAGCAGTCAGAGGATGCTAGGTCCCCCGCCAAAATGGCAGCAATATTTATAAGCGCTGTCGGTTTCAGAAGATATTCATGAGGATGGCAACAGCTACTTCACAGGCGTAAGAAGCAGAGGGGTCTTTCCACCTTCCCAGGTTTTGAGATCAACTCCGAATGGCTGACTGAATGTTGATTGCTACTGTAATATATTTTCTTTACCATGTAGCATGAAAATTATGTAACCGAAATGCAACCCCAAGAGACAACTCATGGCATATTATCTGCAAACTAAATTTGACAAGAATATGAAGGCATCCTCAACCTATTGCCCAGAAACCAAATTTAGACTTTGCCACAAGGAGTCACCACCTGTAGGTGCAAGCAGGCAAAACACAATCCCAAATGACATCTCATGTCATGGTATCGGCATATGAACTTTGAGACTCTGAAGAGGGGTCCTCAAGTTATTGCCGGTACTAGATGCCCACCGGTGTTCATGTTATTTGGGGCGGGTCACATATGAATACAAAATTTGAGAATAATCTGATGAGCAGTTGCCAAATTATTGCCCGGAAACAAATTTTTCCACCAGGAGACGCCACCTGTAGGCAGAAGCGGGACAAATAAAATCCCAAGGAACATGGTATCGTGGGGACATCTGCATACCAAATTTGAGAAGAATCCGATGAGGGTCCTCAAGTTATTGCCCAGAAACCAAATTTAGATTTTGACACCAGGTGACGCCACCTCTAGGCGCAAGTCAGTGAAATGCATTATCAAGCGACATCTTATGTCACGGTACATTCATACAAAATTTGAGAAGAATCCGATGGTCAGTTCTCAAGTTATTACCCGGAAACGAATTTGTGATGTTGCCACCAGGTGGCGCCACCTGTGAGTGCAAGTGAGCGAAAGGCAATCCCAAGCAACAGCTCCTGGCATGGTAAATGCATGCCAAATTTGAGAAGAATCCGATGAGCCGCAACGTTTCTCATGTTACCCAGAAAGGTACATATGTAGGATATTTCAAAGAAATTCGACCAAGTGTTTCTAAGTTATCACTTGCAGCATGGAATAATGGAATGAACTCTAGTGGCGCCACCTCCGGGTGGATTTTGCTGAAACGCATCACCAACGGTGTTTTGTCGCAGGGAATGCATTTACCAAATTTCGAAGAAATCCGACAAATTGTTCGAAAGTTATCGCTCGCGAAGGATTTGAACAAACATGAACGGACATGCATTAAAGATTGGAACAAGACCCAGTGGCGCCACCTACAGGCAGATCTTGCTGAAACGTAATACCAGCGACGTCTTGTCGCAAAGAATGCAGATGCCAAATTTCGGAGGAATCCGACAAAGCATTTAGGAGTTATCGCTTACGCACTATTTGCACGGACATGCACTAAATATTGGAACAAGACCCAGTGGCGCCACCTACAGGCGGATCTTGCTGAAACGTAATACCAACAGACGTCTTGTCGCAAAGAATGCAGATGCCAAATTTCGGAGAAATCCGACAAAGCAGTTAGGAGTTATCGCTTATGAAGCATTTGCACGAACATCCACTAAAGATAGAAGCAAGACCCCAGTGGCGCCACCTACAGGCGGATCTTGCTGAAACGAAATACCAAGAGACGTCTTGTCGCAAAGAATGCAGATGCCAAATTTCGGAGGAATCTGACAAAGCATTTAGAAGTTATTGCTTACGAAGTATTTGCACGGACATGTCAGTGCATGCACGGACACATAGAAGCAAGAACCATTTTAAAGTCCCCGGCCGCGTTGCGGCGGGGGACAAAAAGCGTCCACAGTTGACTTATGAATAACCCACACGGCATCATCTTCCTTATTTCACCAAGAGCACTACGGAGTCCACGAGCCAGTAACCTATTCGGAGCCGTATTTTATTTGATCTTCGATAGAACCCAAAGACGGAAAAGGCAAGGAAAGAGATACACAGAATGCCTTGCCGGAGGAGAAGAATTGCGTTGCGCCAGAAATTATGAGAAAATGGGGCGTTCAAAATAAGGAAGAGGACCCAGATTCTATGCTTTCGAAACAAAAATCTTCCGTCGATGTGTAGGACAGTATCAAGGACAAAAACTGCCTTTTCGTTACTTACTCACAAAAATGTGATATACCAATTCTGAATGGTGTTATTTTGAATCAGAAGCGACGGTTATATCAACAGTGTATATTTGCCCAAAAATAGAGGGTTGAATTTTAGGATAACAGTCACTCAGATGGGGAAATTTCAATTCTGGGGTGATGTGTTTACGTTGAGAAAAAAAGATAGGTTGAATTTGAAAATGACACAGTTATGCTGTGGAATTGCAAGAAATCAAATCCAGATTGACGGGTCACGTGATACACAGAGAAGCCGGATGGAAGTTTTAAATGACGCCGTCGGATGAGAATAATTCAAGGCTGGAGTGACGCTCTGATACTGTGCAAAGAGAGATGTTTGATATAGGTAAAGGTATCCTACGGTCAGCTGGATATCATATGATTAAATCTAGAATAAAGGTACGGCTTATAGCGTTGGACCCACCGGTTCTCGTCAGATCACCGAAGTTAAGCAATGTTAAGCTCGATCAATACTTGGATGGGCGACCGGGTGCTATACTGGCTGGGATGATCAGTGTCCAGGGTAATAGGAACTGTGAGCACTCTCGTGTTCTGGCACATGTAGGCATCGTCGTGATATAACTGAAACAAGGTTGAAAACGACGCTAAACCCTACTACTCACTCACTTAAATCCAGAATATCGCAAATTGATTGAGATGCAAATTTTAAAATCATATCTTTCAAATCATGATGCCATTACGACATTACCTGGCGACGTGACAACTGCTAATGACACAATTGTGTTATTAGTAGGACGGCCGTTTGTTTTGGTTTCTGATCTGAAACCAGATTTAGGTTTTTTTCCCCTAATGAGGCTAACATGGTTATCTTTGGCATTATCTTTGTGATTCGGTGCGTGACCTCATTGTTTCACTCTTGAAGAAAATGTCAGATAACCGAGCCTGTCCCTATGGCCTATTTTCGAAAGGGGTTCATCTACCTTGTTCCACTAGGAAGGGAACTTCCGGTAAGACTGTAGGCTAAGTACAAAAGGCCATCGCAAAAATTAATGAATCATTTAACTGTTTCAAAAGTATTAGCCTAGTAATATGCAGTGATTATTAGTTCATATGTGAACAAATTAGCAGATATTCTACAAGATGAAATATTCCTTATATGAATTTTTCTGGAATGGATTCTCAGTCAAAAAATTTTTAAACTTGCGGTGATAAATTGGTGCGATATCTAAGGGAATAATTGGCGACCTCTGGCGACTAAAAAGCAACCATATGAATGCACAGGAATGCCTTCCCCGTCATCACACATTCACACTAAAATACGATGGATTCTCGGACGTAGCATTAGTATCTCAGCCGTGCTTTCTCTGCGCCTGTTCATGTAGAGACTATGAATCATCCACACGGTCCCTAGCACCGGCTTAACCGGAAACAGATACGCTAGCTCGGGAGCTGTAGTGACAGACCCCGATTTAATATGACACACCCGACAGCAAACCATGATCGTATATGTAGTACGCGAAATCTTAGGCGCTGTTTTAGATATCCATGAGGTTAAAACGAACTGTCGAAGCGGGACTGAGATATATTCTATTCTAGAAATTATCTGTGTGGGACCCAGACAACAGTGAATACCATATAGTAGACCAGCCAAGAGATGAAAAAACACTTTTGATGGCATCGCGTGTTAAAAGCAATCATCCACGCTTAATCAACTCTACATGTTGTGGGGATTGAGATGTGACCGGATGGCATTCTCGCTTTTGACCTTAAAGGTCATTTTTAGGCCAAATAGGTCACGTGGGTTTAAATCAGGATATTTTATCAAACTTTTCGTGAAAGCTTAGTAAATTGAAGATTGAAGCTGGCTCAATCTTTAACACTTGATAGTTTATTCAAGTGGGCTCATTTTGAAAATACCTGCATAATCACTGGTACAAATGATCATGGGAAAATTCAATATGGCGCCCCGTAAATGTCATCCAAAACTTACTCTGAAGTAGTCAAAGTTGCCCATACATATAACTACTAATTGTAACTCTTTAACAAGGCGATTTCTAACTGTTAATCAAGGCGAGCTTCCTTTATATCTGAACACACTTGGGTCATTGTGGATCCTTATCCATCAGATTGGAATCGTGAGAAATTCAAAGTGGCAGCCATATGTAATATATGTAGTTTCGGTATCATTTACTAAGCGTATGCACATCTGACAGCAAGGCATTATACGACATCTTTATGGCCACTGAAGTGACACTCCCGAAGTTAACGCCGGCTTCATCTGAGCATGTACCTGTGCTAACAGGGTGGGAAATCTGCTCTTTTTACTTGTCCCAAAACCGGAAAAGTGCTCTGGAAAGTAGATATTAAGGCATTTGTGGGTAGAATGTGGTATAATGTTTTTTTCTTTTTTTTTACATTTTTTTTTACAAAATGTGGACCTGCTGATTCTGAAAATGGCGTATGCCAAGCTGTATTTGTGCATTTGACCCCCAAAATGTCAAAAATATAATGGCCGCCTATTTCACCAGACATCTCCTTAATTCCTGATATTGTTGGGATAGAATGGCTGAGACATTTTCTGGGAATTAAAGCATCAAGAAATGTAATAGTCGTGTATTTTCGTTCATTTTCCAATATGGCTGTCATATACATCCATTAAATATTGTATTTACTGATCCACCAGGAAATATGAGGGTGATTCATACTGCAACATTAAAAGCACAGGTGGCAGCACATATAGTTCGCTGGACCACACATAAAACCTAAAATAATAAGCTAGGACAGCCTCTAACTGCTAACATTAAACCTACCAGGACTGGTGGGAGAGGGTACAGCTTCTGGTGTGACTCTTCCTCCATTAGAATCTTATCCCTTATTTGCATTGCACTGAACTTCACATAATCCTATGTGTAACGGTTCACACATGGATTTGAAATGGTGGCCATGAGATGTCTTCAGAAATTTGGTTAATCGTTGATTTAGTCCTATATGGAACATTTTTCTTATCTCAAACAACATGCAATTTCTTTGATCGTAAACATGTACTATTTCGCATACCGGTAACGGCTTTTATGCAGATTTGTTGAAACATATAAGGTCTCTTGTCCCAAGATTTCAAAATTATACCCTTCCTTTCATCTATCACTCACGACACCTAATTTCAGGCTGCTATTTGTGCAAACCTTGAAGCGCTTTTGCAATCTTCTACAATATTCACACATTAGTCAAAGTGTGGTGGCATCAGGACTAATAGGTCTGGCGTCGCTTACATCTCACATGCACGATTTCAAGTTAACAGAGCTATGGTATCAGCCCTCCTCTTCGATCCATGAATGGAATAGCGGTTGAGTCGGTAATAGGGGCTGTGTGGTCGCGCCATTCTGGGCATCCATCCAAAAATGAAGCATGACTCATGATTGCACACCAGGACAATTGCGTTTCGAAATTTTAATGTTGGTTGGTGTGCTCACCTCATGAACAATTAAACAAATGAGTTATTCTCCGTTATAGTAATTTCTACTGATGCAACGAGAGCCTGTAAGAGTCGCCAAGCATTTGGTGGTACCAGAGACCACACAGAGGATTGTTTGTTGGTGGTTACCAGATTGACAATTCAATCTGTCTTCAGCTTTCAGCTAGTAAACCCGTCTCAAAAGAGTGACTATGTGCATCTCTTCATGGCAAACCTCGCTGTATAATGTTGAAAACTATGATCCTGGTTGAAAATTTTGTTTTCTTCAATGATGACACCTGGTCAAGGGTAATATTCCTCACAGTCTGACTACAAACAGCTAGGGACACCTGGTAAAAGTTAATTATCCTGACCATCTGACTACGAATAGGGGTACACGTCTCCGTCCATTTTTATGGAATGTTGCTCATATGTTCCAAAAAGAATATCTTAAACCACTGGTTTACAAGCTACTTGTACAAGAGCAATACCATATATGTTAACAAATGTTTCTGTGTGTAGCTTCCGGCTTGTGACAGCCCGGTCCTGTCCAACAATCATGAGCGCCATCAGATATTTCCTTTGTTGACGGACAATATTGTCAGTTGAGCTATAAAACTGATAAGTTTGAAGTTTCGATCATGCGGCTGGGGGATTAGAACCAGATCAATGGGGCACTACACTCACACATAGCAATGGGATCAGAGGTGGATGTTATATTGAATTTTCACATAATGCTTTGCATCCGTGCATACGCAAATCACCTAATAAAATATTACCAACCATAATGTTGTAATTATTCTTCCTATACGAAGATATTGAACAAAATAGACGAGTTATCCTTATTTGACATCTCTTGACCTTCATGACCTAAAAATGACCTTCGAGGTAAAAAATGAGAATGTCATTCGATCACATCTCAATCCCCACGCCATGTAGAGTTAATTAAACATGGATGACAGCTTTTAATAAACGATGCCGCCATCTTCTTGGTTTGGCTCACTAATTTGGGGGCATTGCTCCCCCTAAATGTTTTTCTTATCCCTGCAGATAGGAAGCTGAATCTTACCACACTATACCATTGGATCAAGCTCTACGAGAAAATGTTTTAAAAATCCAAGATGGTCACATGATGACGTCACAGAGACTTCATTTCCAAAAAAAAGCTTTTCGGGGACGATTTTCGATTTTTTTATTCGTGCGTTTTCTTCACAAAAACGGCATGATAACTTAGTAAATAATCATCTGATGTAAAATGAAATAGTTTTTGTCCCTCTTTCGTCGCAGAAAAGTAGGAATTGGAACCAAAAATGACGAAAACAACATTTTTTTCTGATACGCCACATGGCCGCCATTTTGAAGTTACTCATGATTTTCTGCTCGTAGCTATGTAAATGGGCTCAAGATGATCCCAGTATGATAAACAACAAAGCCATAGAGGGTCAGCTCTCAATTTTTTGCCGATCCGAGGATAGGGCAGAAAGTTTTGGAAGGGGGCCACAATGTCCCCCCCCCCCAGGTCTGGTAGTGTTAAAATTTCCCATAATCCATTGCATCTGTGAATATGTAAATCACCAGTAAGTAAGACCAGAACAAAAATGAAGCAAGTTAAAAAAAAATCAGTCAGCATCACTCTTCCTTTACGAAGATATTGCAGAAAATAGACGCTTTATCCTTATTTGACCTCTAATGGCCTTTATGACCTCAAAAATGACCTTAACGGTCAAAAGTGAGAATGTCATCCGGTCACATCGTAATCTGCACACCATGTAGAGTTGATTAAGCCTGGATGACAGCTTTTAACACGCCATGCCATCAAAAAGTTTTCTAGCCATCTTTGGGTTGGGTGGCTGGTCTACTAATATATGCAATCTTTACTTATTCAGTATACGCGGGTGGTTGGTGGGGCGGTTCCTGTTGCTTCAATGTATGTTGCTGAAAAGCAACAGGAACTTGATAATGTGATGTCCAGCACTGTAATTGCACTTGTCTTTATTGCACCAATGTACGCGTTCGGTCTTGTGGGATGTCCTCGGTGTTTTACAGGGTGGATGGAGAAGTGGCTGATTCCATGTTGCTTCAAAGAAAAATATGCTTCTTTGAAGCAGCAGGAACGCAACTTGGCTGGGTGGTGCCTTGTTGGTTCGTCGCGATATGACTGAAATATTGTTGGAAGCGACGTTTAAACTTGACTCACTCACTCACTCAGTTAGGATACAGAAGAACGCAACCAGACAGGAACCGTTAGTTTGATTGACGATTAATAAACAAAAGATCATTTTCACTAGTGAATAACAAGATTTTATTTATGATAACCGATACAGATTCGACAGGTGAGATTGAACAACAGATAGAACCAATGTTGTTTTATTAACCTGTGGTCCACCATACCAGGGAGTCCTATAGAAATATGAACAATTAACGACAAGATCATATACACGTTTTATTCGAGGACGATGACGCGATGAATTTATATATACGTCAAGTTCTGCGTTCAAGAAGTTATAATGACATTTCTCCAGACAAAACCTATTTAAAACAAATATCGGTATATGAAAAGTGATTGAGAAGTCGAATAATTGACGACAGAGAAGGGAAAGAAAGGACTCAGATAATTCGATGCAGTAGTTTCAAACATGGCAGTGTGACTGACGTCACAGGACCTACGAAGTAGGGTACACTGTTATAAATTACCGTTATTTCACAGTAAATGTATGTTGGCGTTTACAGTTTATTTAACCGTAAACACATCAATCTGTACATTGAACTGTGATATTTCAGTTGATATCAACTGAAACGGGTAAACTGCGCACAAACATAACAAAAAATTCCTGTTTTCTCTGAAAGGAGGTTGATATCTTTGCACACGACACGCCCAGTTGCATACCACGTGACCGTCTCCATCACGCGATAAACAGCCGACATTATCACAACAAGCACTGGGACGGGTAGCTTAAGTTTTCGGCCTAAAATCAGGAAATCATTTATCATTGACAGTTTTCTATCTACAGTTCTAATTTTTGGTGAGTGGATGCCCTAGGGGCGAACGATGTGTTGCATATGAAATGTAGGTCGAGGTCAGAGGTCAAAGGTCAGTGTGACGGAAAAATCAGGAAATCATTAAAAATTTCTATTTTTTTGTGAGTGGATTCAAAAGGGGGAAACGAGGTGTCGCATACCAAAAATGAAGGTCAAGGTCAGAGGTCAAAGGTCACTGGCCTAAAAACGGGAAATCACTGAAGTGTTCGTGTCCGGTCTATATCTGTGAAAGTTTTCTATCCACAGTTGCAATTTTTTGTGAGTGGATACGCTAGGTAGAGACGATGTGTCGCGTACCAAAATTGAGGTCGAGGTCAGAGGTCAAAGGTCACGGTTGCCTAAAATCAGGAAATCATTTATCATTGACAGTTTTCTATCTACAGTTCTAATTTTTGGTGAGTGGATGCCCTAGGGGAGAACGATGTGTTGCATATGAAATGTAGGTCGAGGTCAGAGGTCAAAGGTCAGTGTGACGGAAAAATCAGGAAATCATTAAAAATTTCTAATTTTTTATGAGTGGATTCAAAAGGGGGAAACGAGGTGTCGCATACCAAAATATAGGTCAAGGTCGAAGGTCAAAGGTCACTGATCCCAAAATCAGGAAATTATTAAAAATAAGTTTTTTTGTGTCAGTAGATGCATGACGGGGACACGATGTGTCACATACCAAAATGTAGGTCAAGGCCGAAGGTCAAGGTCACTGTGACCCCCAAAATCATGAAATAGTTAAAAATCATGATGTTTTTGTGTCCATTGATACACATCCTCGCGAGCCAGTTTATCGATCGATCTGTTAGGATCGATACACTGGCTTGGTTAGTTACCCATATGAGTTCTGGATATAAATAGATCAAGAGGTTTCCTCTAAATCAACCCAATCAGTGAACGCGCTAAGCCAGTTGATTAGGCCAATCCGCTGCTAGGTATGAGATATGACAGGATTGAATTTTGTTGCGGACTCAACTGCTTTGATGTCAAGTTGAAATCAACATCGGAAGTCAAAGCAAAAACCGCAAGCTTGGGATACCGACACGCTTATTCGAAACAAGTGCGGTGGATGAAATGTAGGAGATTGTATAATGGAGGCGTCGACTCAAGAACTCATTCAAAAGACAAAAAATGTCAAGGTAAACCCTCTTCAAGGATTTAGGATTTACCTGGACTTGTGAAGATGATTAAGATATTGAGGGAAGACAATGTGTCGTGTACCAAAATGTAGGTCAAGATTAAAGGTCAAGGTCACTGTGACCCAAAAATTTGAGATCCTTAAAAATAACCTTTTTGTGCCAGTAGATACATTAGAGGGACATGATGTGTTACATACCAAAATGTGGGTCAAAGATCAAGGTCACTGTGACCCCAAACTCAAGAAATCATTAAAAGTCACATTTTCATATACCTGTCGAAGACGAGATCATGTAATGCGATGTTGCATTCTGTCAAAAGTCAAGTTTAGCTGCCTATATGTGTTAGGTTGGAATATTCAGACTTGTCTCCCCTACATGTATATGGCATTTTTCCTGTGGAGTTGTCTCCTGTTTGATACATGTAAGAAATGGCTACATTTACTTAAATTGTTGTGGCGGGTGGTTGGTGGGTGTCCGGTGGGCACAGGTTCCTGTTGCTTCAATGCACTTTGCTGAGAAGCAACAGGAACTTGATAATGTGGTGTCTAGCACTGTAATATCACTTGTCTTTATTGCACCATGTAAGCGTCTTGTCTGCGTCTTGTGCGCTGTCTTCAGTGTTTTATAGGGTGGATGGAGGGTGTCTGGTTCCATGCTGCTTCAAAGATTTCTTCTTTGAAGTAGCAGGAACACAACTGGGCTGGGTGGTGCTTAGTTGGTTCGTCGTGATATAGCTGAAATATTGTTGAAAGCGACGTTAAATTCTATTCACTCACTCCTTAAATTGTTGTGAAAAAACCCGTACATTTACTAATTTAATGGGGAGAGGGGTCCTTTATGAACTTTATACCTGTTTATTAACTCAAGAACAAAGGTTTACTTCATCACTTTCTTCACATCCTTCTACCTTCATGGAAAATTTTCTCGCCTGAAAGGAATCCATTTGAAAGAAAACTACTATTTTCTTGTGTTTGACTATTGTCGATTTCAGTGTGGGAGATGTGAGCTCTCGACTCTTGTTTCAAGGTCACCTAGTTACCAAGAGTTCAGCCTATTTTAGTTTATCATTCAATATAAGATGTGATAAAATCGTAGACCTTTCTCTGGATTGCTAGCTACCAATTCGGATCAAGGCCATTAACAATCTAGAAATTCAGACCAGTGTAATTCCAGATATACGGGCGTATATTGAAGCCCCTTGGGCTCTTGTTGATATAATGGTACTGGGTCAAGATGTTGCATATTACAAAGTCTGCTCACGATTCACTTCTTACCTGTAACTGTAGAATTAAAAGTTTGTAACTTGTAACCACAATTAAATATTGGTTATTTTGACATACTTTGTCTAGAAGTGGAAAGACAAGATTCTTCTGAATGTGTTGCACAAGAGTACTAATTTATTGATGCTCTATTTGATCAATTGTTAATTGTTCAAGATATTGGATATTACAAAGTTTTGTGATGGTTGACTTGTTATCTGTTCAACTACAGAATTTTGGATTTGTTGGGCCCTTTCTGGAAAAATGAAAGTCATTGATTTGAAGCTTTTTGTTGACCCGGTTGTTCCTTGCAACTATAATTAAATATTGCATATCACACGACATCTGAAAAGCAAAGGTCTCAACGACATGGTACTAGAATAACAGTTTGTTGATAACATTTGATCAGAATGGGTCTGGTTAATATGTTGCATATTTTCACAAAGGAAAGCTTTCTCGTGTTTCTCTAGTTACCTGGCTTTAGATTACATCCTGGATACGACAATGTTGTGCCCAAATTAGGATGCGCCCAGATTAGCCAAAAAAAAACTACCTATTTTGCCAGAGTTCAAGGATTTTGGATATTTTGACAAATTTGGGGGCGTTTCCCTGCCTTAAAACATGTTGCCACGTCAATACAGGGATGAGCGCAAGTTAGGGTAATCCAAAGCTGAAAAACGAATAATATTTATGTTGAGTTTTTAAAAGAATATTGGATTTTAGACCTGACCTGATACTGGAATTAACATTTTAGTTAATGTTAATGGGTCGGGTAAAAATGTTTCATATTACAGTTTTCTCTGGTTACCTGTAACTATTTCATTATCTACAGAAGTATAACGTTATTAAGCCTTTACTGGAAGTGGAAGACATTCACACAAACTTTCCTGTGGAATGGCTCGTTATTGTAACTACATATTGCATCAAGTATTCTAAATATGTAGGCCTATCTCAGAAATTATTTGGTTATAATGGAATAAATGTCCAGTATGTTCAATCAATTTTTATTTGTTCTGTTTTTCATGGAGTGTAAGGTCCATGGTGTTTTCGAATGTACTGGGTACCAATGATGATCAGTCATGTCTTCTTCAGCAAGAGATCCAGTACAACTGTCTCAACATGTTATCTCTTGGGCGACATTAGATAAGTAAAGCAAAATTATAGAAAGGTTTTTGGTGTGTTAATCAGAAAGCTCGGCCAATACTGCAGACCTGGTAGAGAAAGACAAAAGGGCAAATCGGTTTTGGGTTTACAGCAGAAGCTAGGCAAAACTTCGTTTTCATGTAAGGTGCAAAATGTTGATTTCACAATACTTTTTACAGTAATTTGATCAAGGAGTAATTATAATGAATGATAACAGTATTGTAAAATTTAAGTTGGATTTGTGTTAAAACATGGTGATTGTAAACTAAGTGCAGTGTAAATTTTCCAGTTTAATATATGTTAAAAGTTATCAAATCGATAAATTTACAATACAGTGCAATGTAACTTTACGTTTGAGTGTAGGTTTGAAACCAGTAATTGTAAAACAGTGTAATGTAATTGTACAGTTTAAAAGTATGTTGACAAAACGGTAATTGTAAATAACAGTGCAACCTAGTTTACAGTGGAATGCAGGTTAAACAGTTTGAAGCAATTTAAAAAGAAATAAATGTAAACTACAGTGCAACAAAATTTTACGGTTGATTGCAGATTAAAAAACGGTAATTATTACATACGGTGCAACAACATTTTACAGTTTAAAGCATGTTAAAAAGCGGTAAATGTAAATTACAGTGCAAAACAAAATTTTACGGTTGATTGCACGTTAAAAAACGGTAATTATTACATACGGTGCAAGAACATTTTACAGATTAAAGCATGTTAAAATGCGGTAAATGTAAATTACAGTGCAACAAAATTTTACGGTTGATTGCACATTAAAAAACGGTAATTATTACATAAGGTGCAACAACATTTTACAGTTTAAAGCACGTTAAAAAGCGGTAAATGTAAACTACTGTGCAACATACTTTTACAGTTGAATGCATGTTAAAAAACGGTAGTTGTAAAACACGGTGCATATAATTTTACAGTTGAATGTACTGGCACCTTTTCTGCCAGTACATTTAACTGTGAATTTACGGTGTAATTTATAACAGTGTAGGCATTAGGACTCCGGCGCGCACTGAACTCCTGGAAATCCCCCCGCCCCAAGTTGAAATTCTGCCTATATTTGGCCACAGCCCAAGTCAGAATCACCAGTGATTTTCATCGAAAATCATCAGAAATTTTCATCAAAAGTAGGTGAGCTCAGAACTTGCTGGTAACTGTCCCCTAATGGACCTTCATACAAAAAATCAAGGTTCTAATGTCAACGGATCTCCTTACTTTGCCGACGAAAGGATTCGGATGGACTCGCTCATTCAATCACTCAATCACTCACTCGCTGACTACCGTACAATTTACAGATGGTAGCCTACTTCGTAGGAACATTAACGCGCCATTATCAGGAAATAGTATAGATAACTTACCTCCTTATCTATCCATAGTTCAGCCAATTGTGAGGACCGGTTTGCAATGTGGAACAGCCTCAATGTATTGTTTGAGTGGATTCAGGTGGAGGGCCTGGACGATGTGAGCCTCGGCCACATTCAACAGGGACGTCACATTCGGAATTGGTATGTTGAATATTTTCAACACATTGCCAAGATTAAGGACGTCCGAGGTCAAACCTGAAACAATTATATACATGTGATGTAAGCATCATATTTGACATTCGGTAGGCAGGCATCATCCAAAACGCTCCTACGAACGAATGATACCTATAGCCAAATTCGGAAAGGGTTTTATCTCCCTTGTTCCACTAGGGGCGTCTTGGTGCAGAGAACTTCCGGTAAGTACCAAATGCCCTCGCGATTAGTTTTTGTGATTTAATATTTTATTTTGCTAGAGAATTATCTTTCTACTGTACGCGTATACAGGATCTATCGGTTCATGTAAAAAAATATAAGTCGAATAGCTTTTCAAACAAATAATCTGGAATAGTTGATCAATTTATTCAAAACAATTGCGGGTGCCTTTGTTAAAAGTGAAACCGAGGCAACTACTTCCCGGAAGCAGCTTTTCATACCTCTAACCTTAAAGAGCGGCGTTTATTCAAGGGGAGATCAGACACTTTCAGTAAAGGGCTATAGTGCGCTTCTTTCTTTTGTCCGTTGACTTGTGTGGCTAGGCACACAAGTTCTCTTAGTGATTCATCATAGTAGGATACCCTTTTCAATATGCAATTTCTCTTATAAGGAACGATTTCATTCCTCTATAAGAAACGATGTTTTTCCTCCTGATGTAGGTTTTCATTACAAATCGCATATTGACAAGAGGTAATTTCGCAACACTGTAACGATTTCTCAACAATGTTTCATTGTTGTTGACGATCAGTAGTAATATAACGTGAAATGCGGTCGTATTGACACCATGGGGCGCTGTTGACCTACTTGTGACGTCACGTGACCGGAAGTGACCTTTGACCCCTGCGCACCATTATTAATATCCGGTATTGTGCGCATGCGCAGAACCGGAAATGACGTCACAAGTAGGTCAACAGCGCCCCCTGGTGTCAATACGACCGCATTTCACGTTATATTACTACTACCATCGTTACAATGTTACACAAAAAGACAAACAAGCTATCATTCGTAAGGACGGATATTCAGACCGCACCGCAATGAAAATGTAATTTTCGTTACACGCTGCAAACAGCTGCACACATCAATGCACGCACACCATATTTTAAAAATAACAGTAAATAAAAGCTAGTCTTCTAAAAGAGAAACGTGGTCAGCATTTTTCCACGATACGAGTAAAACATCATAGTGTTCACTGTATACTAATCGGTCCTTGGGCCGTTGCTATTCCTCATATATGTAAATGACATCAAAGATGACATTCAATCAAATATTAATTTATTCGCTGACGATACATCTCTCCTTGAACCCGTATTTGATATACAAATTGCAGAACTGAGAATCAACAAAGACCTTGACTATACCTATCCAGATGGGCAGATCAGAGGCTTGTAACGTTCAATGCACTGAAGACTGTATTCTTGTATATATCCTTAAAGCATAACCCAACATACCCTCAATTATATCTTGATAATGTAGCAATCAAACGAGTTACCTCTCATAAGCACTTAGGAGTAATTCTCCAAGAAAACATGAAATGGGATGAACATATTGATTCTATCCGCTTGAAATCCCCCAAAAAACTCAATGTCATGTCTAGAACAAAACACATCCTTGAAAGAAAATGTTTGGATAGCTTATACAAGAGTACAGTCCGTCCTCTTCTTGATTATAGTGATGTTGTATTTGACGGCTGCACGTTGACTAATTCTGTGTTTTTAGAAAAAATACAAAGACAGGCTGCAGTTATATGTACTGGTGCCATGCGAAGAACTTCGTATTCAAAATTGTTAAATGAATTAGGCTGGGAAACACTTTCTCAACGTAGAAAGATGCATCGTCTTGTTTTATTCTATAAAATATTAAAATGTGAGGCACCTGTATATCTTCAACGTTTACGTCCGAATAAAGTATCTTTGGATATGCAAAGAAATTATAACCGGCGAAATTCTGACCAGTATAGAATATTTCGGTGTCGTCCCACTCGTTTTCAACATTCCTTCTTCCCACAGACTTCTAAAGATTGGAATTCTCTTCATGCTTCCGTCCGAAATGCAACCTCATTAACTATGTTCAAGGCCAAATTCTTTACTAATGAACCATCATACCTTACTAAAATATACAATTCCCTCCGCGGATATGCCTCACTCCTACTGTGTAGGATGAGGCTAGGTTTTAGTTCTTTAAATGGTCATTTGTTTAAGTATAACATCTCTCCAATCTCTATCTGCCATTATTGTAATCACAACAATGAAGAACCTTATCATTTCCTCTTGAGTTGCCCCATGTTCGCCGCTCTGAAAAAGCCAATGCTCACCTCGATTACAAACTTGATCTGTCCCGGTGTATACCACTCTCTTCTAATTCATGACTGCCCAAATTACCTATTAAATTTATTATTGTGTGGCTCCTCTGACTTTGATTATGAAACAAATATGTCTGTTTTTGGAATAGTCCAAAAGTTCATTGGAGCATCGAAACGTCTTCATGCTCATAAACACTCTCAACCGGTGACAGATGAAGCTAATCAAACCAGTGCTTTACCAGTTGTGTAAATAAAATTTATTCGACCCATTGTAAATAAGCTAGAATTATATGAAGTAACGACATACCCACTTCTATACATACGTATTATCTATAAAATCCCACCACCCTCAAACGCATTTTGTCATTGAACCATTAATTGATTTTTCTATGTATGTAAACCATCATTTTGTTATTTGTAATCATTTTGTTTTTTAACAATTTGTTGTGTTTTTCTCTGTATGTAAATTATTATATGTTTGTTATCTGAGGAGAGTGCCCCGTGGCCTTGTGGCTGTGCACAATCCTCATAAAATTAAATAAAGCATTACAATTACAATTACTAATCCGTATCACTGAGGAGAAGGTTTCATTCAAATGAGTTTTCAAATCGTCTTTAGGGTATAGTTCATCACAGTCGATGTTGGATTGATACTGTTCATTTGAATACCATGGAAGTCCTAGATTGACTCTGATGGGAATCGAAATCGCAACTCTGCGACATCAGTCACATGACCATAGAGGACAGGCGCTCTAACCACCACGGTCACATGGCCTCCCACAATAATGACAGGTTATGTGACCGGCTTTATAGAACGCCGATCTGTGTGACCCAATCCCCCAAAACACAATATTACATATAAATATACGGATAATCTACATAGGCCCGACCTCGGGGTCAGTGGCCCCCAGCAGAATATAGTCATATACAGACAACAATCAAGAAATCATATGGTGTTCGAACGAAACCCTAACCCGAGTTCCGATTTCAAACGTTCCATCACACCACCATATTCCATCATATACCATTCGCGACCGCTCGGCCGATTTCGTCGAAGTCATTTGACCTCGCGCATTAATGGTGTAGGAATTTTACAGCTATCAACTGTAAACCTTGATCCGCCGGACGTGTGGCACACCACATACTATAGGATGTGTGTCCGCTCACATAGTCCTCGTTGTATTTCTCCCTTATCAGGAGTTAAAATATTTATCCAAATGAATTGGATATTCCCTTGAGTCTACCCCCGAAGGATCTCGTCTAATTTGAGGTGTTTCATCCCAATTCGATCGCCACGGCAACGGAAGTCCTACAGCTGACATGCGCTATTCGGAGTTTCGGCGTAATACTATGCCTCCAAGACGGATGCCATTATGGATTCCTATACCAGTGATGGGCAAGTCAGTGTTTCCTACATATACTACGATCCCGTGCCGAGTGACCATATACACTATCATCGTGTTTTCAAAGAATAGTACAAAGCTGAAAACCTTACTCGCGCGTGTGTTGCAGTGGTACATGTATTTTAACCGATTTTAAATTATTATCAGTTGACTTGTGCAAGTCATTTTGTTCGGGGGCAATTGCTGCTCTATCTTCAGACTGATCGGTCGATTTTGCTGTAAACATGATTAACAAAAACTTAGAAAACTCAGTACGAGACCAACCAGGTATCTTGATTCCAACTCCTTTGAAGAGTTTTCCGATGTATTTCTGTGCTTCGCTCAACATCCCTCCAGTCACACCGTTAACGACTTTGAGTGCTTGGTTGATGCTGAAGCAGAGATCAAGTCCTCGCTTACGTGCTTCATAGTCATTCTGAAGAAAGAATACATAGATATGATCAGGAGAGGGAAATCTTTGATAAGTTCACATTAAAGAAGTCTTCATGAATTTTGTGTATGTATGCTACGGGAGATTCTTTAATAAAATTTAACTATATTACCTAGATTTTATTGTCGGGGAATATTTCTTTCGCTGATCACGTAAATCCGATGCCAATCCAGTCTATACAGGTAAATCCTAAATCATCGCAGAGGGTTTACCTGGATATTTTTTCGGTGATTCGAATGAATTCTCGAGTCGTTGCCTCTATTATACAATCTTGTACATTTCGTCCCGCTCGTTTGTTTTGAATTAGCATGTCGGAAACCTAAGCCTGCGATTTTTGCTTTGACTTTTGATGTCGATTTCAGCCCGACTTCAAAGTAGTTTGGCCAGCAATGAAATACAAACCTGTCGCAGCGGATTGGCATAATCAGCTAGCTTAGCGCGTTCACTGATTGGTTTGATTTAGAGGCAACTCCTTGATCTATTTATGTCCAGAACTGCTTTGGGTAACTAACCAAGCCAATGTCTCTATCCTAACAAAACGATCGATACACTGGCTCGCGAGGATACATTCAAATTGGCGTATTGAAGTCTAAAATATTATGTCTATAGCTCATGACGTTGATTGAAATCCAAATCCGTTCTTTAACGGTATGATTATTCAAATTTGCAATACAATATACGTACATCGACGATAACGTAGTAACGACCGTCAATTGCTCTCCGTCCAAACAGGTGGTGGAAGAAGTGACCAATTTTGTGTATGACTGATGTGCTATGATGTACCACCGTCTTGACAACCGATACTCCAGCCTTTACCGCCGCAGCCCCAGCCTTTGCCACGGTATTCACCACCTGTTTTCCAATTTTCAAGATACTGAAAAAGACAATTATATGATACATATTTCTCATTCCAAAATCCAACCTGAGAAGACTATTAATATTTTCTTATAGTTTGTCTTTATGAAAAAAAAAACCAAACAAACAAACAAACAAAATCAAACATCTGTTTTGTAATTAAACGGAAAGTTGTGTATCGGCTGACCCCGTATAAAATGTCAATGGACTTTCATTATTGTAAATATATATATGCATTTGAAATAACAGATCATGGAAATAAGTAAATAGTATTATATTATATTTTGGGTCGTAAAACGGAAGAACTTACTACATGATATGGTTAGTTTTAAAGCCTCTCATTCAATATCTTGCAGGCCTGACCGATAGAACCGCATATTAAATTTTTCATTCCATTTGCATCCATTCCTTTAAGGGTCCATGCAACAGTTGCATTTTATGAACATATAATCTACTTACGTTCCAACAACGCAGATCTTTTTGTTCAGTGCTCCTTGCACCTTGTCCAGGAACTTCCCAAGTGGTCCAAATGCATTGTCAATTTTCTCGAGTACGCCTGAGGAATAGGGAATTAGTGGCAAAATATATATAACTATTTCAGAGATAGGGCTTTTTAATATTGACAAACGAACGTCGTAAGGGACCGTTCAAAATTTATCTTGAGGGGGGGGGGCGGTGGAGATTCAGCTGATGACCCTATAAGTTATGTGTGACCCCCCTCCTTTGGCTGGAAGGTTACAAGTGACCCCCCCCACCTGATACTATATTTATCAATGACCCCCCCCCATCTCACACCACAAACACATGCCCAATTTCAACGAATCCGGGTCATTTCCCCCAGTGGACATTTCCCCCAGTGGACATTCTCCCCATGGACATTTCCCCCAGTGGGCATTTCCCCCCGTGGACATTTCCTCCAATGGACATTTCCCCCACCCTATACTTTTAGGTTTATTTTGGACATAGTTTTTAAATAATTTGGCACATCATATATTATATAGCACATTTTTAAACAATATAATGGATCACATAGTGATAACATATAAATCATATACATATTATATATTTTAACATTTTAAGAAAACATTATATCACATTGTGGTAAAATAAAAGATGTATTTTTAAACAATATTATTTTGTTCTATTTTTTACCTCAGTTTTCACTTCAGTTCGGTTTTATGCTCATCAAATGGCTTCATGACACTGCCCTACGAACAGTTAATGTTACGCTATATACCATGTATACATCTTTTATATTGTTTTAAAATGTGCTAACTGTATAATACTGATATATACTGTGTATATGTATAATATCTTATCACTTTGTGACTCAATTATCGTAAAACATATGTGGAAATCCTTATATCTTTATATATCGGGAAAAAAATTGCGTTATTACAAAATTATTTAAAAACCATGTTCAAAATAACCTAAAAATATAGGGTGGAGGAAATGTCCACTGGGGGAAATGTCCACTGGGGCAAATGCCAACTGGGGGAAATGTCCGTACACCATTCCAACATAGCCAGGGGCACTAAATGATGCAGTGTGGAATTATATCAAGACCGATTGAAAACACGTTAATAATATGAAGAGCTATTCGTTGATAAAGTGATTCGCGGTATGGCATTATACATATGAAAAAGTGACAGGGAACGTGACACAGTTCTGCACTACGACGTAACTGCGAGGAGCTCGGAGATTACATTCTGTATGACGTATTTATTCGCATTCACCGGTTTGAGGTAAAATTATGTCATACTGCATCATGATGATAGATAATACTACATACAACCGCTCAGGGAAACAAAGAGGTTATGTTTGTTATACTGACACAGAGATAAACTTTATAAAAATACGGATAAATCCGACATGATTAATTTCATGCATTCATCATGTCGGCTTCACTACAAAAACCCTGCAAAAAATAGACGGGGTTTAATTATTATAAAACTATTAAAATTATTATATTTTATAATATTATCCTCATCATGACATTAACTACCGTCAGTGCAACTTGTCTTGTAGTACGCCACAATTTATTTCTTCAACTTTGGGGCAGCATAAATTATTGAATGGTTTGTTTCAGTCTCAAATTGCAGGCTATATTCATTTAGCTAGTCAATGTCCACAATGTCCAGGCTGCACTGCACCTGGGTGTGTTTAGATAAAGGATTTGCTAGATGCACTGTGAACTAACTCAAATCTAGCTGGTATGAATAGGGGCCTAGCGTTTAATACATCTTGAGAAGAGTCAATATGATTATAAAGCCATTTACCAGTCTCATGTCCTACTACACTACAGGAGGTTTGTACAGAGATTAATGCTAACAGAACATAGGTCTATCTATGGTACTGTATGTTGTTTAGGCTTATGATAAACCATAGAGCCTACTGTTGCTCCATGGATAAACAAAGCTGTATTCTGATACATGTTTCCTGATCTAGAGTCCACCCTGGTTCTTCGACCTAAAAAAACATGAAATTCATACAGAAGCTCAAGAAATCCTAGCTGAATAGCTGCCCATTTATCATCATTTATCAAGTTACTGATGACCCCCCTCTACACACAGTTTAGTTACACATGACCTCCCCCCCCTTCTTAGGGCTCGAAGTTATTGGTGACCCCCCCCCCTCAAATTCCACCGCCATCCCCCCCCCCCCCCTCAGGATAAATTTTGAATGGTCCCTAATCTCGATGAAAAATGTTTGGAGATAGTTGTAACATCGAGAACATTGACGTTTTGGTCAAATTTCTACTACTAGTCTAACTTGAAAATATGTAATTCGTCGACACACGAGGCGACGTCAGACAAAATCGTCAGTGTAAAACGTCTCTAGACAACGTTTGGTCGATAAGAGTTCATACATCGAGCAGACAAAGAAAGTCATTTGTCAGAAGCTGCATCTTGGGCCTATGAGAAAAATATTTTATTTTCATTTCGGCGAGATAATGAATGGTTCAGCGTTGAAATCTATTTACAATTTACAATTACAAATGATCGAAGGTAAATATAGATTTTAATGTTTACTGCTAAAGTTTTCACAGTCTCCGAAAAGGAGATAGGAACGAGTGACAGAATGAGGATCCATTTGCATACACTTCGCCATCCATAAGATGGCTTGCTAATCGTGTGTCTCCATTATCGCGGAGCGATATCCAGTACTTTAACGTATTCTGTTCGGCCTTCATCCGGCGGAGAACAGACTCGAGAAATCTGATAAATTACAGGATTTCATACCACTTCGGAAACAGATATTGCCTGGGCTTACAAAAGATATAGGTATGAATAACTTTCGTATCATCCAAGAGGCATGGTAGATCTGTAATTTTTAACAAGTAGGACATCACATGACTCGAAAATGGCGAGTTACGTTGGGGTAACGCCGGTAGACTTTATCTGATTGGCTGACGAAGTCAGGTGGTATTGATTTCTGGAAATTCCCTCTTGCAGTTGCCGAAAGTAGGATGTAATGGATACACACGATCCCAGGGTCAGTCTTATCGCGTACAGATGACCGAAATGGTTACAGGTTGAATGAGGATCGTCGAAAATGTCCAACAGATCAGCAAGCAAACGTGGATATGGATGAACATGACAGTTGGTATGCATATAAACGGATACGTACTCTTGACTTTACTCATAGAGGGCAGTCCTCGCCTTCTTCTCACCAGATGAAGCTTATGCATGAAATTCTCCAGCTGGGTGCATCCGCCATGTGCTCGATCCACAGGTGACAGCAGGGTCAACGGAACATGGCTCAGTGCACCGGTAACCTTATCCAGGGCTGCCGCTCCATGAGTCTTTGGCAAACCTTCCGGTAGGGCGTTCAAGCAATTCACCACTTTTGTTGTTTCCAGTTCAACTGCAATAAAAAAGAATTTATTCGTTTTCTTCACAGCTGAACAGCTGATGGAGCACCTATTTTCGTCAGATGTAGTGATAACATGAATAGAGTAGAATTAAATATATCAAAACTCATTAAATTGATATACAACAAAAAATTCATTAAAAGACAAAAGTGACAAGTAAAAATTCTTCAAATGATAAAACTACCAGTCATACAGAACTCAAGTACAATGAAAAATAAAATAAAAAATAAAAAAAATGAAAGATTAAAACTTCAACATTAAAAACGTTAAACAATTCGTTCTGTCCACCCAGCGTGGGAACAAGCTAGAGAATGGCTGCTTAATTCTTGCTCCCTCCGCATGCTTTAACATTGGCCACAGTTCGAATTAAATTCAAATTATCCTGTTATCGAATTTCAGTTTTGGATCCGTCTCTCAACATTTCATGGAAATAATAAAACCGCTCCAATCTTTAAGACGATAAATTTGCAAAATACACCCTTGGCGAGGTTCTCTGGAAAGATAGCTGCTACGCGATTGATCTTATATGAATTTGTAGACACTTTGTAATTCAGGGTTCAAACATTACAAGTTTCATTCCGCTCTCGTGGGACATGTTCCTGTTCCGGGTTATGAAGACCCAAATTTTTCAACACTCTCGCAGTGGCGTTCCTTCTCCTGAAGTCGGCGTTCGTTACTATTTGCATGTGTTCGCATAGTGCATGGAATATATTTCCAGAGTAGGCATGTGCCTTACATTTTTGTCGTCTTTGTATCTGAGTAAATCCCAACCTCCCCACAGCGCATGCTTCATTTCGCAGGCTCCATTACCATCCCTGCCACTAATAGCGGAAGTTGACCTTTACTACATGTACGTTGCTATAACGTATAGGGAAAACCAACCAACGCACGGTTCAGTATGAATCAGACCGAACAACTCCTTTAGTGTTGCACATGAGCGAACTACTTTTCATATGCTCTGTCCAGATAAACAGGGAAAATTACCTCCAGATAATTCTTTTTAACGCTAGGTCAACAGAGGTGTTATGCAGACTTGAAAAGTAATCGAAATGTGCGGTAAATATCTATTTTGCTATATATGATGTCACTTCCGGCGATGTGCGCGAAGGCCCCGAATCCGGTCCAAAAATCTGACTGGTGGCTGGGGTGTTATTAGACCCCCAGCAAGGTGGTTGAGTAAATCCACCGGATCCTGTCCAGAAAGTGAGGTATTATGGAATATTTCTTGCGTTTGACTTTTCTCCCTGTCCATTGTGGATCATGTACAATCAATACAGTCAATCCAAGACGTTAATTTCTGCTAATTTGTAAATAATAAGATACCTGCCCTCTAAAGTCTTTAATCACTTCTTATTGCAGAAAATACCCTTTCGTCTATATTATTCAAAGCGAGGTCAACGGCCAATTCCGCGTTCATGAGTTCCCATAATGAAACGTCACCTGGCGTCATTATTTAAAGCTTGACATCATGATACCTTCGACAATCCGTTTGTTGCACAACATCACAATAGGACGTTGCAGTGGAAATGTAGTCGTAACGATGCAATATCGACAGACGTGACAATCTCGAAACGAGAGCTATCCGATCCTGTCCTCCCCACCAGTTGAGGCGGCCATTTTCCAGCGGAAAGCGACCCCTGGTGGCGAGGTTGCAAACGTGAAGATAGGATCCAGAATACGTGTTCTGGATCCTAACGTGAAGGAACGAACAAGTGAGTTTTCAGATTGGTTTGCAGAGATTGATTCACTAAGTGTATGTACCTCGGTTTATAACCAGAATAACCTGGTGAATATGACCATTAACCTTCTTCACCCCGTCCTGTATCGGTTTCAGGGGAGCCAACCAGCCACGGATGATGCCTACCACGTGATCTATATGTCCGGTAACCGTCTTCAACTGCGAAATAAAAATCATGAATGAGCATTGTCGCCAGGTGATTGAACATTTATAGAACTATATGATTGGCTGGATTTTCTCCCGATTTCCTCAACAAGCCAATGAAAATCCCGGATTTCTCTTCGAAAATTTGAATTGACCAATTAGGTGCTTTAAAACGGGAAGATACCCCGTGATGCAGTGTTGTTTCATCGAGTTGGGTGTGCAATATAGGAATGCAGATGTCCAGGCTAAAGGTCACAAACCTCCATTGAAGTTTATGGGTGCCAGATTATCATCAGGACTTGATTTCCGGCGAAAATTGATTGACCATTATATCTGATTGGGCCAGAAATGGTCTGTGCCGTATATTAAAATGTTTCTATAATATTTGACCCTCAAATATATCAAAACAACATTTTAATCGGAAAAAAATCTGGGCCAGTTTGATTGGCCACCCCCGAAATTTGCCGTAATGGTTTCTGGCTGGATGACCCTATTTCTGACGGTCTTATCTCGACAAAAATGGCGGGAAATGTATGCTGAATTTTCCATATGTTTGAGCCGAAAGGCCAGGCTATCTGGTGTGGTGGGTCATTTGTGGCGGCGAATATTAGGGAATATAGTTTTGTCAAGATGTGCTCTGCCAATTTACTACATATTAGGTAAGGCGAATAATTAGTGGTTTGTGACCTAAAGGATATGTGACGTTAAGACCGGGAAAACGCCTTTATGTATGAAGGTAATAAAAGCGATTTATATATATATTTTTGAAGTACACATACTAAAATATCAGCCTGGGAAATACTACGAGGATCAGCTGAATTTATGATTGATCTCTGTGTTCTCTCTGGTATATTTTCGTATTTTTGAGACATTTATAGGGAGGATATTCTCTTGTAACAACAATATGACAAATTATATTTTCACACAATATAGTAGGAAGAGAAAACCTTCCCTAAAAATGTCACCAATTGGCAGGGAGAACATCTTCACCAGCCAAGTCAGATACATCGCAAAGCTCTCTACGCTGCCTTGACATTCTTGGCTGGTGGCAGAGGAGTACTGCTCTGCGCCACCTAGTGGAAGTTTTAACGATGATCGACTTTTTGCCTCCAGGAGTTGTTCCCCTTCAATTTCAGGTCGAACACACTCGTAAGGCGACTCGTTATCGTTCGGCCGTGCAGCGCGTCCCAAAAGCTGATTCAATTGATCAGTACACCGAAAGTGGCCGTGAAAATGCTTCTCCTGTTTTGTTTTTTTTGTTTCTTTTTTCGGCAGAATTTCCCCGCACATTCGACACAGCTCGTTCTTAGTGGGGGCCGCCATCTTGGTAATCAACTGCTACGTAACTCGCATTCTGATTGGATGCAGCAAGCCGTCTCTGCATCCCACTCAACGATGAGGATTCACGTTCCAACTTTACTAGGGAAGTATGCCAAGGCAATGTACAGAGCAACGTGATGTACGTCGACTTGGCTAGAGAAGATGCAGAGAGAAAAGCTTAATGAATAATAAATTCATTTATAGCAATTGCCCAATCCTAATTTTATCCATGCTGAAACCTTCAAGACAAAACCTAATTTTTGCAGGTTTTGTATTGAAAAACAAACAGCTTTTTTACCATCACAGACAAAGGAGTTTTCTTCCATGTTAATGTCACATATCCTTAAAAAAGATTGCGGTATCGTATAAGGGTACTTACCCCATTGCTGATCGTATTAAGCACAGTGGATACCGGAGCAAGGACAGGTGAGGCAAAGGCGCCTACGTAAGGGATAGCCATGACGACTTTGATGATTTTATCGGTGGCTGAGATCCTCCCCTGGATTTTGTGGATCAACGCGTGTACAGTCTGAACATCTGCGGCGAATCGGGACGTTTCCGAGAGAGGATGTGTCACCTTGGTTAAGCATTGTGACAGGGCTGTGCCTTTGGATTTTAACTGTAGTAAGTGTGACCGAAAGGCAGTGGTCTTTGGTATGTGTGCAGGCGTCAGGGCTGTAGCAAAGGCTGAAAAAATTGAGAAGAAGGATTAAAACGCTGAATAATACATTCTCAAATCATTCCCATATTTTCAATCCACGAAAACTGCATGATGAATATAAAGAATGAGGAATGCAAAACTTAAATGAAGCCAGTTGTTCTGTTTATTCTTTTGAACCTTGAAACTCCACATTGGGATACAAAATACAATCGTCTAGCCCGTCATTCAATATTCAGCCGTCGTCCATCAAAGAATTTCCGCATCCATAATCCAAAGGACCTGTTTCACATTCCATAGAACAGCTTTAGCACGAAATTTAAAAAAATCAACAATCATAGTATACATAAACATAGGCTAGTTTCCGGAAAGAGAGAAGCGGTCAACAGTTTTCAATGATACCGACAAGACATAATGATATTCCAAAAATATCAAATCCGAATCATAGTTCACCTAGGGTCCCAAGCAAAACTGCCAGAATGACCCTCATGGCTGACGTTACTGCGGGGATTGTCAGTAGTTGAACGGATGAAAAAATACTGACAACTGTCGGAACTTAACACGGCTATTATATATATCTATATGCCCCGACTTTTGACTTGTGTAGCCAGATGCCACTTTCACAGAAGATAGTGTAACCCATTTATTTCAACAAAGATTACATGGCATTAGTGGAGGCGTTGAGATTCTGAACTTGGAAGGCAATCGTCGTTCACTCCCCAGTTTTCGAGTTGTCACAGCGAAACAGCTCACCAATTACCAATATACGAGTTGTCAGAGCATTTCCATCATAGCTCTCTAGATTTGTATCTAATACCGCTTATGCCGGTGCTAGGGGCCGTGTGGTCATATCATCCAAGTTGCCACATGAACAGATACAATAAAAGCGTACCTGAGATACAACACATATCACGAATCGTTAGATTCTTGGTATGTACTTTAGAATAGGTTAACCCGAAGACTATACTGTGAAGTCATTTGACTCTGTCAGTATGTCGGCACCTCTTCCCGCTTCCCTTATATGTGTTGTAATTCAGAATTACGGCGTCCATAAACTCTAGCTGGTCTCTGGATCAAGCCCGGCTCTGCATGGTTCAACTACACCCAGAACGCTCCGCTAAAAGGCACATTATTCGGTGGAACGCACAAATCCCCAAGCAGGGTATCAAACCCACTATGTATAAAATGAAGTGTTAATAAACCTGAGCTATAGTGTCTTGAAATATAGAAAGGACTCTCTATGATGTCTGCATCCTCGACAGTCGACATCGAAATGAAGGACACGAATAAATACTCCTAAATCTCCTAAACTCACTGAAGTACAAATGTAACAACAAAATAATTCGTAGTGACTAAGTGAATTAGCAGGATAGAAGAGATCAACGTTTTTCAGTTATGTTGGAAATCGTTCATCACCGAAACTCCTCCTATGTCAATTAAGCCCAGGTAAATCCTAAATCCTCGCAGAGGCTTTACCTAGACATTTTTGGTGATTCGAACCAGTTCTTGAGTCAATGCCTCTATTATACAGGCTCGTACATTTCATCCCCCGCGGTTGTTTTGAATTAGCATGTCCGTATCCCAAGCATGTGGTTTTCGCTTTGACTTCCGATGTCGATTTCAGTCCGACATCAAAGTAGTTTCGCAAGCAATGCAATTCAAACCGGTCACATATCATACCTTGGTTTGCTGTAGGGGAAACCCCTTGATCTATTTATATCCAGAACTCGTCTGGGTAACTAACCAAGCCAGTGGGTCGATCTTAACAGATCGATACACTGGCTCGCGAGGATGGGGCATGTTAGGGTTCAGAGTCATTCATAGGCTATCATTTTGCCAAAAACGTCCCGAATCACATATGCACGAAGCATAACCACTGATAAAGCACCACCGAGGGAACACCGTGCTAGCACCACCGAGGGAACACCGTGCTAGAGGGCTTTCCACGATCACGGAAACGCTTGACCACGTATGTATTTCTAGTATTAGCTAGTATATAGTGAACCTCGCAGTTTAGTAGAAGGGGATGAGGCCTTGTCGGTTGAAGAACGTCTCTTGTATGTTCAGATAATACAGATCTTTGACTTCTTACTTGTTGCCTGTATAAGCCTGGATTATGCTGGTGGCCAGTGACCCCAAGGCCGGTGGCCAGTTACGCCAATCCGCTGCGAGATATGAGATGTGACCGGTTTGAATTTCATTGCTGGCGAAACTACTTTGATGTCGGACTGAAATCGACATCGGAAGTCAAAGCGAAAACCTCAGGCTTGGGACACCGATATGCTAATTCAAAACAACCGCGGGGGATGAAATGTACGAGACTGTATAATAGAGGCATTGACTCAAGAACTCGTTCCGCACAGTTCCTCTATGTATATAAATTCATATGTTTTATTATGTTCCCATGTAGTACTCTGTAAATCCTATGAGAGATAACGTGCTTGGGTCATCCATCCCACACACGTATATGGGATGAGCGCGTGCGATGCATGCTGTCCAATCACGATCCTCGACACAAGCTGCAGGCATGATGCGCTCCAGCAACGTTTCTCTTAGACCGGCGTTGATAATTTCACTAAAATACTGACATGCTCAAGTTATATGGGATCCTCTTATTCCCGGTTCGTCGAATCAGACTAGTTAGCGCTCCATAAAGTCGGTCATTGAATCTTCATAAAGGAAATGTGGTCGTGTCGGTTAGATAACCAGGCCAGATATTTGGCCAGGCGGTAAATGTCATAGACGGTGTGAGTCTGTGACCTTCGATTTATTATTCCTACGAAGTAGGCTACCATCTGCAAATTGTCCGGTAGTCAGTCAGTGAGTGAGTCCATCCGAACCTTGATTTTTGGCATGAACGTACATTAGGGCGTTGTTACCAGCAAGTTCTGAGGTGACCGAATTCTAATGAAAATTTGATTTATAATTATTTTTTATTATTTATTGATGGCTCATCGGGAACCCTTGGCTGTATGTTTCACTGTGACTTTTGAAGGCTCTGATGATCGCGGCCAAGGACAGTTCGAAAATCGCGGACCTATTCAGCAAAGGGTCCCATCATCGCAATCTGTCCATAATCTATTTGACCCAGAATCTCTTTCCTCAAGGGATTCGTCCAGATATATTGCATTGAACTGCCAATACTTTGTGTTGTTCTCCAATCCCATCGACAGAGCACAAATCCGTGTGTTTGGTAGTCGAATTTATCCTCAGAACATCGACCATTTCATGCAGGCGTTTCAAGGGGCGACAAGTCGTCGGTACGGCTACCTGTTCGTAGATTTAAAAGCTCATCGCCCCGAAGATCGCTGGTTGATGACCCACCTGTTACCCGACGTCATATACGTCTACACCATCCACCGAGTCCACATCTGGCACCACCCGTCCAGCAGCAGCAACCCGACCTCCATACAACGGGTCCCCTTCATACCGTCAGTCCCGGAATATCACCCATCCGTGAAGGACCAACCCTAACCCGTACAAGAGAATGAACACAATGTGAACTCGAGGCTAAGGAGGGTTTGTTCAAAGAAAGTATCGACGCCGATATGGGCGAAACGTTGGAGGCCACACAAATCAAGTTTCACCAAAAAAGTTATTCGAAGGAGAAAGCCGCAATGTTAGCCCATAATGCATTGGTACCCAGATAACGACGTGCTTTACATCAGCACTATATCGACCTCGCGACTCATGTGAAATTGCTGGACAAGGACTCGTTTCATATGGAAATCGAAAGAACAGCGTCGATGTTGAAAACCTCGGGCATGAACTGCGAAGAGGCGTATGCCATAGCAATAGCACAAAAGCACCGGTTTGAACGCATCATTAAGATCAAAAGCGTCCACAGTTGACTATCCCACACGGCACCATCTTCCTTATTTCACCAAGAGTCCACGAGCCAATAACCTATTCGGAGCCGTATTTTACTTGATCTTCGCATCAAACAGAATACAGCCTTGGGCTATGGAACCCAAAGACGGAAAAGGCAGGGAAAGAGATACCCAGAATGCCTTGCTGGAGGAGAAGAATTGCGTTACGCCAAAAATTATGAGAAAATGGGGCGTTCAAAATAACGAAGAGGACCCAGATTCTATGCTTTCGAAACAAAATCTTCCGTCGATGTGTAGGGCAGTTTCAAGGACAAAAACTGCCTTTTCGTTACTTACTCACAAAAATGTGAAATACCAATTCTGAATGATGTTATTTTGAATCAGAAGCGACGGTTATATCAAGAGTGTATATTTGCACAAAAACAGAGGGTTGAATTTTAGGATAACAATGACTCAGATGGGGATATTTCAATTCTGGGGTGATGTGTTTACGTTGAGAAAAAAGAGAGGTTGAATTTAAGAATGGCGCAGTTATGCTGTGAAATTGCAAGAAATCAAATCCAGATTGACGGATCACGCGATACACAGAGAAGCCGGATGGGAGTTTTAAATGACGCTGTCGGATGGGAATAATTCAAGGCTGGAGTGACGCTCTGATACTGTGCAAAGAGAGATTTTTGATATAGGTAAAGGTATAGCTGGATATCATATGATTAAATCTAGAATAAAGGTACGGCTTATAGCGTTGGACCCAACGGTTCTCGTCAGATCACCGAAGTTAAGCAACGTTAAGCTCGGTCAATAATTGGATGGGCGACCGGGTGCTGTACTGGCTGGGCTGATCAGTGTCCAGGGTAATAGGAACTGTGAGCACTCTCGTGTTCTGGCACATGTAGGCATCGTCGTGATATAACTGAAACAAGGTTAAAAACGACGTTAAACTCTGCTACTCACTCACTTAAATCCAAAATATCGCAAATTGATTGAGATGCAAATTTCAAAATCATATATTTCAAGTCATGATGCAATTACGACATTACCTGGCGACGTGACAACTGCCAATGACACAATTGTGTTAGTAGGACGGCCGTTTGTACTGGTTTCTGATCTGAAACCAGATTTAGGTTTTGTATCCCCTAATGAGGCTAACATGGTTATCTTTGGCATTATCTCTGTGGTTCGGTGAGTGACCTCATTGTTTCACCCTTGAAGAAAATGTCAGATAACCGAAAGGGGTTCATCTACCTTGTTCCACTCCGATAAGACTATAGGCTAAGTACAAAAGGCCCTCGCAAAAATTAATGAATCATTTAACTATTTCAAAAGTATTAGCCTAGTAACATGCAGTGATTATTAGTTCGGCCTAACCGCAAATGCCGGGATTTTTGTGGCTACAAATGTAGCCACATTTTGTAGCCACATTCAATCCCTATAGAGAAATGTAGCCACATTTTGTGGCTACATTTCTCTATAGAGACTGTAGCCACATTTAATTGAAACATTTCACTGTCATAATAAGCTACTGAAAGCTTCGACAAAATGATTTTAAAAACTTTTTTTACAAACATCGAAAATCATCGTATGCACAGAAAAGTGAAGTTTCTCGCAGCCGTTCAGTTCAAAACAGGAACTTACCTCGGCATGTGCACTGCACTCGATGGAAACACGGTTTGTTCTTGTTCACTGTTTACTTAAACAAGTATGGATGGGAACTATTTATTATATAAATCGTTCAGGATTTGTCTAAAACGTGGTCTAAATCGCCGAAGAATATTCCACCATCTTGGAAGAGCCGAAATGCAGACGACCCGACCTTTGTTAAGCAAGCTGTGATTGGCCGAGTTGCTTCACCAAATCCCCGCCTGTACCAAGCGGTTAGCCAATCGCTAACCTCGTTTGCGGCTTTATGGAACAACAACGACGAAATATCGGCATGCGATAGATTTATATTCGTGAATAGTTTCCATCCATACAGTTATTTTTTTCAATAAAAATTCAATGTTATAGGATGTAATACTATCATAATCATATACTAATTCTGCGACAAGCCTGCGGGTTCCGATAAATCCGACATCAATCGGTAAATGCGAGGTGAGTGCAAGGCCTGGATATTTTTCTTATTCTTGGAGTTCGTCTGCATGGAAAGTGGCTACATTTACAGACTATTCGTGTTTGCCGAGCTATTTAGTTTGTTATTTATCATAAAAAAACATTATCTAAAATGTGGCTACACTCTCTATAGAGAAATGCAGCCATATTTTAAAAAATGTGGCTACAAATGTAGCCACATTTTGTAGCCACAAAAACCCCGGCATTTGCGGTTAGGCCATTAGTTCATATGTGAAAAAATAGCAGATATTCTACAAAATAAAATATTTTTATTTAAACTTTTCTGGAATGGATTCTCAGTCAACTATTTTTCAAACTTGAGGTGATAAATTGGTGAGATATCTAAGACGATGGAATAATTGACGACTTCTGGCGACTAAAAAACAACCATATGACTGCACAGGAATGCCTTCTCCGTCATCACACATTCAGACTAGAATACGGTGGATTCTCGGAAGTAGCCTTAGTATCTCAGCCGCGCTTTCTCTGCGCCTGTTCATGTAGAGACTATGAATCATCCACACGGTCCCTAGCACCGGCTTAACCGGAAACAGATACGCTAGCTCGGGAGCTGTGATGACAGACACCGATTTAATATGACACACCCGATAGCAAAACATGATCGTATATGTAGTACGCGAAATCTTTGGCGCTGTTTTAGATATCCATGAGGTTAAAACGAACTGTCGAAGCGGGACTGAGATATACTATACTATAGAAATTATCTATGTGGGACCAAGACAACAGTGAATATGATATATGCGATCTATACGTATTCAGTATACACGGGTGGTTGGTGGGGCGATGTCCAGCACTGTAATTACACTTGTCCTTATTGCACCAATGTACGCGTTCGGTCTTGTGGGCTGTCCTCGGTGTTTTACAGGGTGGATGGAGAAGTGGCTGCTTCCATGTTGCTTCAAAGAAAAATATGCTTCTTTGAAGCAGCAGGAACGCAACTTGGCTGGGTGGTGCCTTGTTGGTTCGTCGCGATATGACTGAAATATTGTTGGAAGCGACGTTTAAACTTGACTCACTCACTCACTCAGTTAGGATACAGAAGAACGCAACCAGACAGGAACCGTTAGTTTGATTGACGATTAATAAACAAAATATCATTCTCACTCGTGAATAACAAGATTTTATTCATGATAACCGATACAGATTCGACAGGTGAGATTGAACAACAGATAGAACCAATGTTGTGTTATTAACCTGTAGTCCACCGTACCAGGGAGTCCTAGAAATATGAACAATTAACGACAAGATCATATACACGTTTTATTCGAGGATGGTGACGCGATGAATTCATATATAAGTCAAGTTCTACGTTCAAGACGTTATAATGGCATTTCTCCAGACAAAACCTATTTAAAACAAATATCGGTATATGAAAAGTGATTGAGAATTCGAATAATTGACGACAGAGAAGGGAAAGAAAGGACTCAGACAATTCGATGCAGTAGTTTGAAACATGGCACAGGACCTACGAAGTAGGGTAGGCATTAGGACCCCGTAGTAGTATATAGGGGACGGCAGAGCGCAACTTGACCTGGCGTAAGAATCTGGCGTCGAGGTCAAGTGCATTATAGTACGGGCGAAAACCGGCAAAAGAGTTCGCCGTCTCAAAAAGGACGCCGTCTCATGTGGAGGTCATGTGGAGGTCACGTGATGGTCAAGTGCATGAGGTATGTATTTCTCCGTGGTGATGCGGTCTGGCGGTGATGCGGTCTGCTTTCGCGGACAGAAAATAGTCCCCAGACTTCAAATACGCTGCATGGTCCGATTATGTCGAGTGAGGTATCAAAGTGAAGCATTCGTGAAGGGGCATCCAATCATGGATGGGTGTATGTAAAATTAGATTTTTTCCCGAAAATATAAAAAGCGGAACACGGACTTTACCCCTAAAATAGGGGGAAACCCCTATCAACTCTAGCCAAAAGGGCTAATATCTGTCCCCGGGCTTATTGGGACCTGCCTATCAAGTCAATGGGGTGCATGTAAAATTAGGATTTTTTCCTTTGGGTGAATGGGGCCTGGGAACATGATAGGACATGTACTGATCTGTCTGTGGAGTTTTTCCCGCCAGAATTTCGCTGACGTCTGCTTGGGCTGGGGGTTGTCACGTGCCGAACACCTGGCTCCCCGAATTGCAACATTGTTGCACGTTCGCTACAATGTTGCGGCATCGTGAACACCTGGTCTGGTGCCTACGTGTCTGCGTGAGTGAGTTCACGTGCCGAACACCTGGCTCCCCGAATTGCAACAATGTTGCACGTTCGCTACTATGTTGCGGCGAACGTGAACACCTGGTCTGGCGTCTGCGTGAGTGAGCTCACGTGCCGAACACCTGGCTCCCCGAGATCAAGGCGTGTCCAGACTTGTTCTGAGTTGTGCAGTTCTGCCATGCACAGGACGGGTACTAGGAATGCATATTAAATCTATAGACAAAGTGTATGGAAATAGACGTTTTGGGGTCTAGGTGGGCCACTAGTGGGTCGATGGAATCGTATGAGGTATCAATGGGAAGCATTTGTGAAGGCGCATCCGATGGGCTGGGTGTGGGGTTGAAATATTGTCATTCTGCGCATGCGCGGTAGACAAAGAGTATGGAAATAGACTTTTTGGGGTCTAGGTGGGCCACTAATGGTCCGATGGAGTTGAATAAGGTATCAATGTGAAGCATTCGTGAAGGCACATCCGACGGGCTGGGTGTGGGGTTGAAATATCGTCATTCTGCGCATGCGCGGTAGACAAAGGGTATGGAAATAGCAGTTTTGGGGTCTAGGTGGGCCACTAATGGTCCGATGGAGTTGAGTGAGGTATCAATGTGAAGCATTCGTGAAGGAGCATCCGACTGGGTGGATGTGACGTAAAACTGACGTCATTCTGCGCATGCGCAGTATACCAAGTATATGGAAATAGACATTTTGGCGCCGACATGGATCACTATTGGTCCGATGGAGTCGTAGGAGGTCTTATTTTGAAGCTCTCGTGAGGGAGCATCCACCTGGACTGGTGTGTCGTTCGTTGCCAACATTCTGCGCATGCGCGGACAGGGAATTGTGGGAAAAGGATATGAACATAGACGTTTTGGGGTCTAGGTGAGCCCCTAATGGGCCGATGGTATCGTATGAGGTATCAATGTGAAGTATATGTGAGGGAGCAACCGCCTGCAGTAGTGTGTCGTCCGTTTTCGACATTCTGCGCATGCGCGGACAGGGAATTGTGGGAAAAGGGTGTGGAAATGGACGTTTTGGGATCCAGGTGAGCCACTAATGAGCCGATGGAGTCGTATGAGGTATCAATGTGAATCATATGCGAGGGGGGCATCCGATTGGACTAGTGTTTCGTCCGGTGTTTTTTTGCGCATGCGCAGTCTGGCCGTAGTATAGAAAGCAGGCATTTTGGGGGTATGTGGGGGTGTGCTTGGGGTAGAGATGGACCGCTATGGGTCCGAATGGGTCGTGCAAGGTGTCAAAGTGAAGCTTGTGTGGGGTAGAGTCAGAATGGCGTGTTTTTAAGTGCAAGTCGCGTTAATCTGCGCATGCGCAGTTGGTTGTAGTAAGTAAAGTGGTCATTTTGGGGCAGTACAGGAAGGTATTTGGGGTAGAGATGGACCATCCATGGTCCGAATGCGTCCTGTGATGTGTCATTTTGTAGCTCTCGGGGTGTAGACCCCGATTTGGGGGCTGTCCACAGCATCTGTGACGTCATCGGTGACGTTATCAGTACGAGTAGTAGCGAAAGTGGACATTTTGGGGCAGCGAAGGAAGGTATTTGTTGTAGAGATGGACCATTCATATCTGTCATGCATTATACCATATCTTTGCTGTGACGTCATCGGTGACGTCATCAGTACAAGTAGTAGCGAAAGTACATGGTGTAGACCACAACTTGAGTGATTTCCTTGTCATCTGTGACGTCATTGGTGACGTCATCAGTACGAGTGGTAGCGAAATTTTGATTAGTCGTCCAATACATATGGAATGATGAGGGACTCGAGTTAATCTCTATATGTACAACACCACCACACACCAACAATACCACGACAAACACACACACACACTACCACACACCACCACCAACACCACCACCGTTCGTCAACGCCTGGTGGTGGTGGTGGTGGTGGTGGTAGCTCCCGTGGGTCGGAGCTCCGAAGCTCGGAGCTCCGCTGTATTATACAATCGGATAGCGGTTGTCTTGAATAACAACAAGTTCAGCAATGTTCATACAGTTTATTATCCCCAATGTTACATTATACCCAGGCTGGGGGAGCCGCCCTGGGTAGGTTTAGTATGTTCGCAACAAAACAAATTGAAATATAAAACACCATGCTTTATTATTTAATGCACCGTCACATTAGGTATAAGTGTTTACTGAGCTCTATTCAACGATCCGCATGTAGACATATAGAGTATGTATGTTATGGTATTCATCAGTGCATGGGTGTAGCATTCAGCCGATGGGGTGGTCGGTCAGCTTGGTAACGAATAACGTGACATTGGTCATCCTCTCCACTGCCCACTTGGTGTTGGGACGTTGTTGTTGGACCCATTCCAAGGCATCCACGGTGTCCAGTTTCTCCAGCATCGTCTCTAGCGACACTCTATCCGTGATGGTAAACGATTGGTCAAATACCCGGATGTTACTGCTCGGGTAAAAGTATCGGACTTGGTCTGTCACCTTATGCTGACGGTGGGAGTTCCCGCTGTCTCGATACTGTTGTCTACGGGCTCCTCTACCTGCAAACTTGGCTGCGGATCAGGGTGTTGTGTACGTTGATGTCGCAGCAACAGACTGGGCAGTTTGAAAAGTCGACCACATTTCTCGCATAGATGCTTGGGTGCCCCATGCGCTGTCCGTTCATGACACCGTAGACTGTCCAGGCGAATAAATAGTTTCCCACACCTCGTGCAGCTATACCGGGTGGTTCCGCCGTGCTTGGTGGCCTCATGGCGGCGCAAGTCGTGCAGACCAGTAAACGATTTGGAGAACGTAGTACAAGTGAACATCTTGGTGATTGACAGAGTGTCTGATGGAACGGCCAGGCCGCTTCCCTTTTATAGCACGCTAGCAGGTGATCTATTTTTAGCACACCCACTTCAAGTACCTACAAGTCGAGGACCGAGAAGTATTGGTGTACGACTGACCCACATTGCGTACGTGTGTGTGTTTGTGTTGGAGTCCAATCGTGCACCATGTCGAATTGCGTTCTCTCCGAAAACTTCCTCTCATCGCATCAATATGCTCAGACCCATTCAATATAAACACAACCAAGAGACATCAACACCAACAGGCACATTGCGTAATACACGTTTTATTATCCTCACAGCACCACCACCACCACTACCACCACCACCACCTAGCGTTGCCGCCGTCAACGATCAGCGTATAGACATATAGAGTATGTATGGCATGTTATGGTATTCATCAGTGCATGGGTGAAGCATTCAGCCTATGGTGTAGTCGGTCAGCTTGGTGACGAAAAACGTGACATTGGTCATCCTCTCTACGACCCACTGGGTGTTGGGGCGTTGTTGTTGGGCCCATTCCAAGGGATCCACGGTGTCCAGTTTCTCCAGCATCGTCTCTAGCGACGTCTTATCCGTGATGGTAAAGGGTTGGTCAAATACCCGGATGCTACTGCTCGGGTAAAAGTATCGGACTTGGTCTGCCTCCTTATGCTGTAGCACATAACCAAACGCCAGATTCAACTTGAAGGTCGTACTTTGATCGTTGAAGATGGCTTCCACGTAGCTGCGTAGATGGGCGAGGTCGGTCAGTCGGAAATTGTAGATATCTTGAATAGGGCGATGACGGTGGAAGCAGTGCCGGATCATGGGCCAATGGCGCCGATAGATGTCACTCACTGGATGATCGTCGCGTAACAGATCGCTAGGAACATTTATGGGTTCGTTCGCGAAGTGTACTTTGCCCTCTACGTCGTACAAAATCTGGCTCAAGGTCTTGTCGTCGGAATTTGACTTGAATTAGGGCGACATCATCATCATGATACTAGTGCCTATGGGCTTCTCTACCAGCAAACGTGGCTGCGGGACAGGGTGTCTTGTGCGTTGGTGTCGCAGCAACTGACTGGTCAGTTTGAAAAGCCGACCACATTTTCGCATGGACGCTTGGGTGGCCCATGAATTGAACGTTTATGGCGCTGTAAATGATCCGGGCGCTGGAACGACAGTGTACATATCGTACAGCTATACCGGGCGGTTCCGTCGTGCTTGATAGCCTCATGGCGGCGCAAGTCGCGCAGACGAGAGAATGATTTGGAGCACGTAGTACAAGTGAACATCTTGGTGGTTGACAGAGTATCTGATGAAACGGCCAGGCCGCTTCCCTTTTATAGCACGCTAGCTGGTGATCTAGTTTTAGCACACTCAGTTCAACTACTCCCAAGTCGAGGTCCAAGATGTACTGGTGTACAACTGAACCGCGTTGCGCGCGCGTGTGTATGTATGTATGTATGTATGGGTAGTGGATTTCACATCCGGGACCTTGCCAACATCCGGGTTTTCCAGTGGGTTTTTCCCCTCGTCCCCCCATCTTTCATACGGGTACTGTGGTTTTACATCCGGGTCCGCATCTTACCTCCGGGGTTTTCCACGTTTACTGTCACGTGTTCGGAACCGGAAGTTGTTACAAGACAGGCGGCGCCCCGAGCTCTTGAAGCTCGGATCTCTTGGAGCGGTGTGCAAACACTGGTCAAAGAGGGCTATACAACCAAACACTGGTCAAGCAGGGCTATACGGTCAAACACTGGTCAAACTGGGCTATACTACCAAACACTGGTCAAACAGGGCTATTATTAACGCGTGCGGGGTCAAAGGTCAGTTCCAGTCACGTGAACGGAAGCGGAAATGGCCTCACAGAGGTCATATGCAAATTATTGAGGTCAACTGGTGTCCAAATGCTCTTGCAGAATACCGGATAATGATGGTGCGCATGGGTCAAAGGTCACTTCCGTTCAATATGGTTCATCAGAGATACTCAAACTTCATATCAATACATCTACAATACAGTTAGTGAGGCAGGTCTAATATTTCTCTTCACTCTTTCCTGTTTGACCAGTGCTGATAGCAAAATACGAACGTAGCGTGCAAGATCTATGGCGCTACGTTTCGTAACTTGTGTCTAATTCCGCTTAACCCGGGGCATGGTATGAACCCATGTACTTCAAGATCCTCATGGTACTCATATGAACAGTCACAATCAAAGCGTGACTGAGATACATCATTCTTTAGATGACGACCTTACAACGAATATTATGGATTAAGAATACTGATCAGCGATACGGATTTGATATTTTTAGAACACCATGATGTCCTGCCGGCATCATTGAAAACTGTTGACCGCTTCTCTCTTGCAGGAAACAAGCCTATGTTTATGTATACTATGATTGTCTTTTTGAATTTGGTGCTAATACTGTTATATGGAATATGGAATAGGTCTTTGGATTATGGACGCGGATATTTTCTAATGGACGACGGCTGGATTATGAATGACGGACTAGACGCTTGTAATTTGCTGGTGTAGCCCTGTTTGACCAGTGTTTGGTGGTATAGCCCTGTTTGACCAGTGTTTGGTGGTATAGCCCTGTTTGACCAGTGTTTGGCGGTAGAGCCCTGTTTGACCAGTGTTTGGTGGTATAGCCCTGTTTGACCAGTGTTTGGTAGTATAGCCCTGTTTGACCAGTGTTTGACCGTATAGCCCTGTTTGACCAGTGTTTGGTTGTATAGCCCTCTTTGACCAGTGTTTGCATACCGCTCCAAGAGATCCGAGCTTCAAGAGCTCCGGAGCTCGGGGCGCCGCCTGTCTTGTAACAACTTCCGGTTCCGAACACGTGACAGTAAACGTGGAAAACCCCGGAGGTAAGATGCGGACCCGGATGTAAAACCACAGTACCCGTATGGAAGATGGGGGGACGAGGGGAAAAACCCACTGGAAAACCCGGATGTTGGCAAGGTCCCGGATGTAAAATCCACTACCCATACATACATACACACGCGCGCGCGCAACGCGGTTCAGTTGTACACCAGTACATCTTGGGCCTCGACTTGGGAGTAGTTGAACTGAGTGTGCTAAAAATAGATCACCAGCTAGCGTGCTATAAAAGGGAAGCGGCCTGGCCGTTTCATCAGATACTTTGTCAACCACCAAGATGTTCACTTGTACTACGTGCTCCAAATCATTCACTCGTCTGCACGACTTGCGCCGCCATGAGGCTATCAAGCACGATGGAACCGCCCGGTATAGCTGTACGATATATACACTGTCGTTTCAGCGCCCGGATCATTTACAGCGCCATAAATGTTCAATTCATGGGCCACCCAAGTGTCCATGCGAAAAATGTGGTCGGCTTTTCAAACTGACCAGTCAGTTGCTGCGACACCAACGCACAAGACACCCTGTTCCGCAGCCACGTTTGCTGGTAGAGAAGCCCGTAGGCACCAGTATCGAGACAGAGGGAACTCCCACCCATCGCATGAGGGCCGATGATGATGATGTCGCCCTAATTCAACAGTCAAATTCCGACGACAAGACCTTGAGCCAGATTTTGTACGACGTAGAGGGCAAAGTACACTTCGCGGACGAACCCATAAATGTTCCTAGCGATCTGTTACACGACGATCATCCAGTGAGTGACATCTATCGGCGCCATTGGCCCATGATCCGGCACTGCTTCCACCGTCATCGCTCTGTTCAAGGTATCTACAATTTCCGACTGACCGACCTCGCCCATCTACGCAGCTACGTGGAAGCCATCTTCAACGATCAAAGTACGACCTTCAAGTTGAATCTGGCGTTTGGTTATGTGCTACAGCATAAGGAGGCAGACCAAGTCCGATACTTTTACCCGAGCAGTAGCATCCGGGTATTTGACCAACCCTTTACCATCACGGATAAGACGTCGCTAGAGACGATGCTGGAGAAACTGGACACCGTGGATCCCTTGGAATGGGCCCAACAACAACGCCCCAACACCCAGTGGGTCGTAGAGAGGATGACCAATGTCACGTTTTTCGTTACCAAGCTGACCGACCACCCCATCGGCAGAATGCTTCACCCATGCACTGATGAATACCATAACATACATACGTACATACTCTATATGTCTACATGCTGATCGTTGAATAGAGCTCAGTAAACACTTATACCTAATGTGACGGTGCATTAAATAATAAAGCATGGTGTTTTATATTTCCATTTGTTTTGTTGCGAACATACTAAACCTATCCAGGGCGGCTCCCCCAGCCTGGGTATGATGTAACATTGGGGATAATAAACTGTATGAACATTGCTGAACTTGTTATTCACGGGAGCTACCACCACCACCACCAGGCGTTGACGAGCGGTGGTGGTGTTGGTGGTGGTAGTGTGTGTGTGTGTGCGTGTGTGTGTGTGTGTGTGGTGGTATTGTTGGTGTGTGGTGGTGTCTGTACCTCTAGAGATTAACTCGAGTCCCTCATCATTCCACATGTATTGGACGACTAATCAAAATTTCGCTACCACTCGTACTGATGACGTCACCAATGACGTCACAGATGACAAGGAAATCACTCAAGTTGTGGTCTACACCATGTACTTTCGCTACTACTTGTACTGATGACGTCACCGATGACGTCACAGCAAAGATATGGTATAATGCATGACAGATATGGATGGTCCATCTCTACAACAAATACCTTCCTTTGCTGCCCAAAAATGGCCACTTTCGCTACTACTCGTACTGATGACGTCACCGATGACGTCACAGATGCTGTGGACAGCCCCGAAATCGGGGTCTACACCCCCAGAGCTACAAAATGACACCTCACAGGACGCATTCGGACCAAGGATGGTCCTTCTCTACCCCAAATACCTCCCTGTACTGCCCCAAAATGACCACTTTACTTACTACAACCAACTGCGCATGCGCAGATTAACGCGACTTGCACTTAAAAACACGCCATTCTGACTCTACCCCACACAAGCTTCACTTTGACACCTTGCACGACCCATTCGGACCCATAGCGGTCCATCTCTACCCCAAGCACACCCCCACATACCCCCAAAGTGCCTGCTTTGTATACTACGACCCGACTGCGCATGCGCAAAAAAACGGACGAAACACTAGTCCAATAGGATGCCCCCTCGCATATGCTTCACATTGATACCTCATACGACTCCATCGGCTCATTACTGGCTCACCTAGATCCCAAAACGTCTATTTCCATACCCTTTGTCTATTGCGCATGCGCAGAATGACGATATTCCTACCCCGTATCCATCCAGTCGGATGCCCCCTCACATATGCTTCACATTGATACCTCACTCGACTCCATCGGACCATTAGTGGCCCATCTAGACCCCAAAACGTCTATTTCCACACCCTTTTCCCACAAGTCCCTGTCCGCGCATGCGCAGAATGTCGAAAACGGACGACACACTAGTAAAGGCGGTTGCTCCCTCACATATACTTCACATTGATACCTCATACGACACCATCGGCCCATTAGGGGCTCACCTAGACCCCAAAACGTCTATGTTCATACCCTTTTCCCACAATTCCCTGTCCGCGCATGCGCAGAATGTTGACAACGAACGATACACTAGTCCGGGTGGATGCTCCCTCACGAGAGCTTCAAAATAAGACCTCATACGACTCCATCGGAGCAATAGTGATCCATGTCGGCGCCAAAATGTCTATTTCCATATACTTGGTATACTGCGCATGCGCAGAATGACGTCAGTTTTACGTCACATCCACCCAGTCGGATGCTCCTTCACGAATGCTTCACATTGATACCTCACTCAACTCCATCGGACCATTAGTGGCCCACCTAGACCCCAAAACGGCTATTTCCATACCCTTTGTCTACCGCGCATGCGCAGAATGACGATATTTCAACCCCACACCCAGCCCGTCGGATGCGCCTTCACGAATGCTTCACATTGATACCTTACTCAACTCCATCGGACCATTAGTGGCCCACCTAGACCCCAAAACGGCTATTTCTATACACTTTGTCTACTGCGCATGCGCACATTGATACCTCATACGACTCCATCGACCCACTAGTGGCCCACCTAGACCCCAAAACGTCTATTTCCATACCCTTTGTCTACCGCGCACGCACAGAATGACAATATTTCAACCCCGCACCCATCCCATCAGATGCGCCTTCACAAATGCTTCACATTGATACCTCATACGACTCCATCGACCCACTAGTGGCCCACCTAGACCCCAAAACGTCTATTTCCATACACTTTGTCTATAGATTTAATATGCATTCCTAGTACCCGTCCTGTGCATGGCAGAACTGCACAACCCAGAACAAGTCTGGACACGCCTTGATCTCGGGGAGCCAGGTGTTCGGCACGTGAGCTCACTCACGCAGACGCCAGGCCAGGTGTTCACGTTCGCCGCAACATTGTAGCGAACGTGCAACATTGTTGCAATTCGGGGAGCCAGGTGTTCGGCACGTGAACTCACTCACGCAGACACGTAGGCACCAGACCAGGTGTTCACGATGCCGCAACATTGTAGCGAACGTGCAACAATGTTGCAATTCGGGGAGCCAGGTGTTCGGCACGTGACAAACCCCAGCCCAAGCAGACGTCAGCGAAATTCTGGCGAAAAAAACTCCACAGACAGATCAGTACATGCCCTATCATGTTCCCACGCCCCATTCACCCAAAGGAAAAAATCCTAATTTTACTTGCACCCCATTGACTTGATAGGCAGGTCCCAATAAGCCCGGGGACAGATATTAGCCCTTTTGGCTAGAGTTGATAGGGGTTTTCCCCTATTTTAGGGGTAAAGTCCGTGTTCCGCTTTTTATATTTTCGGGAAAAAATCCTAATTTTACATACACCCATCCATGACTGGATGCCCCTTCACGAATGCTTCACTTTGATACCTCACTCGACATAATGGGACCATGCAGCGTATTTGAAGTCTGGGGACTATTTTCTGTCCGCGGAAGCAGACCGCATCACCGCCAGACCGCATCACCACGGAGGAATACATACCCCATGCACTTGACCATCACGTGACCTCCACATGACCTCCACATGAGACGGCGTCCTTTTTGAGACGGCGCACTCTTTTGCCGGTTTTCGCCCGTACTATAATGCACTTGACCTCGACGCCAGATTCTTACGCCAGGTCAAGTTGCGCTCTGCCGTCCCCTAGATACCACTACACTGAACTCTTGGAAATCCCCCCGCCCCAAGTTGAAATCCTGCCTATATTTGGGCACAGCCCAAGTCAGAATCACCAGTGATTTTCATCAAAAATCATCAGAAATTTTCATCAAAAGTAGGTCATCTCAGAACTTGCTGGTAACAGTCCCCTAATGCACCTTCATGCAAAAAATCAAGGTTCAAATGTCAACGGATCTCCTTATTTTGCCGACGAAAGGATTCGGATGGACTCGCTCATTCAATCACTCAATCACTCACTCGCTGACTACCGGACAATTTACAGATGGTAGCCTACTTCGTAGGAACATTAACGTGCCATTATCAGAAAATAGTAGATAACTTACCTCCTTATCTATCCATAGTTCAGCCAATTGTGAGGACCGGTTTGCAATGTGGAACAGCCTCAATGTATTGTTTGAGTGGATTCAGATGAAGGGCCTGGACGATGTGAGCCTCGGCCACATTCAACAGGGACGTCACATTCGGAATTGGGATGTTGAATATTTTCAACACATTACCAAGATTAAGGACGTCCGAAGTCAAACCTGAAAAAAATTATATACATGTGATGTAAACATCATATTCGATATTCAGTAGGCAGGCATCATCCAAAACGCCCCTACGAACGAATGATACCTATAGCCCAATTCGGAAAGTGTTTTATCTCCCTTGTTCCACTAGGGGCGTCTTAATGCAGAGAACTTCCGGTAAGTACCAAATGCCCTCGCAATTAGTTTTTGTGATTCAATATTTTATTTTGCTAGAGAATTATCTTTCTACCGTACGCGTATACAGGATCTATCGGTTCATGTAAAAAATATAAACCGAATAGCTTTTCAAACAAATAATCTGGAATAGTTGATCAATTTTTTTTTCAAAATAATTGCGGGTGCCTTTGTTAAAAGTGAAACCGAGGCAACTACTTCCCGGAAGCAGCTTTTCATACCTCTAACCTTAAAGAGCGGCGTTTATTCAAGGGGAGATCAGACACTTTCAGGAAAGGGCTATAGTGCGCTTCTTTCTTTTGTCCGTTGACTTGTGTGGCTGGACACACAAGTTCTCTCAGTGATTCATCAGAGTAGGATACCCTTTTCAGTATGCAATTTCTCTTATAAGGAACGATTTTATTCCTCTATAAGAAACGATGTTTTTTCTTCCTGATGTAGGTTTTCATTAAAAATCGCATATTGACAAGGGGTAATTTTGCAACACTGTAACGATTTCTCGACAATGTTTCATTGTTGTTGACGATAAGTAGTAATATAACGTGAAATGCGGTCATATTGACACCATGTGGCGCTGTTGATCTACATGTGACGTCATTTCCGGTTCCGGTAGTGACCTTTGACCCCTGTGCACCATTATTAATATCCGGTATTGTGCGCATGCGCTGGAGTCAAAGGTCACAACCGGAAGTGACGTCACAAGTAGGCCAACAGCGCCCCCTGGTGTCAATACGAACGCATTTCCCCTTATATTACTACTACGATCGTTACAATGTTGCACAAAAAGACACACAAGCTATCATTCGCAAGGACGGATATTCAGACCGCACCGCAATGAAAATGTAATTTTCGTTTGACGCTGCAAACATCTGCAAACATCAATGCACACACAAAATATTTTAAAATAACAGTAAATAAAAGCTAGTCTCTTACAAGAGAAACGTGGTCAGCATTTTTTGTCGTGATGCCAGTAAGACATCACACTATTCCATATCACTGATGAGTAGGTTTCATTCAAATGAGTTTTCAAATCGTCTAATCTTCCTTATCAGGAGATAAAATATATATCTCAATGAATTGAATATTCCCTTCCGCGGGCGTTTGCGGGCGCTTTTGCGAGCGTTTGCGGGCGCTTTTGCGGGATAATAAAATATATGAAAACTTGTGAATATGCTGATCTCTCTCTGTTTCTCAGATATCGAAGGGCGTTGAAACGGGCGCTTGCGGGCGCTTTTGCGGGCGCTGCGGGCGCTTTTGCGGGCGCTTGTGAGCGTTTGCGGGCGTTGCGGGCGCTTTTGCGGGCGCTTTTGCGGGCGCTTCTGGGCGTTTGCGGGCGTTGCGGGCGCTTTTGCGGGCGCTTGCGGGCGCAAACGCCCGCTACTACCGGACGTTAGTGGAGATGAGGGATGCTAGCGCCTTACGTGAAGGGAGAGAGATATGTCAAAGCATTACGCCGTGAAGGCTTATTAACCAATCGGATTGGACCCCATCCATGCGCAGCGTGAGTTCCTATCGGTGTATAGATGGCGCTGCGACAATCATTCATAAATACAACCCTATTAGAAAGACTAACTCACTTCATTTTTGTCGCTCAGCTCCACATGTCTTATTCTTGCTCAGAGTGTCACCGATCGTTCACCAGGTACCACGATATGATCAGACATAGGAAGAATATTCATGGGTATGAAGACACCGACGAGGTCTCTGATGTAGACAGTGAGAGTCTACGCGATGATACGGATACTGTGAGCTCATCATCTGGCGATGACAGTGATGAAAACTCATGCTCTGATGCGGACAGCACTAGCTCATCCGAGAAAAGCGAAAGTTTGGGTGATTCAGACACGGACGAAGGGGAGCCGTTATTTTGGGATCGCATTGTGGGCAAGGCTATTGCCGAACACGCCGCTGCTATCCAGCTAGATGGACAGGATGAAGAGACTTTACAGATGGCCTATATCAACATGCAACCACAAATCATAAAATCTGCAATGGCTCTGTATGAAACTATACCTCGATTCCTCTTGAAATGAAAAGTGATCGTAACCACAGTGCCATCATGAAAACAAAGAGCTACTTAGAAGAGGATATGGGTTTACCTCCAAGAGAGGCCCTAAAAAACGCCATCAAGATGCGGAAACAGCTCTTCAAGGACATGTTGCCCACGGACTTTCCCGGATTGGCAGATAGCGAGTCTGATTAGGACTTGGTACACCGAATAATAATGATCAGAAAAAAAACTGGCGTTGATTTAAGAAGCTCACTGTCGAATGCTGAAATAAAGAAATAAAGCGAAAAGATGATGATGACCGAAGTTGAACTTCAAGAATTCACGAACACTGACAAGAGCGTGATTAAAACTGATATCACTCCAACGTTATGAATTGTAAACATACCCATAGCGGCCCCCAGCTTGGGTATGGCATAACATTGGGGATAATAAAATATATGAAAACGTGTTGATCTCTCTCTTTTTCTCAGATATCGAGGGGCGTTGAAACGGGCGTTTGCGGGCGCTTTTGTGGGCGCTTGCGGGCGTTGCGGGCGCTTTTGCGGGCGCTTGCGGGCGTTGCGGGCGCTTTTGCGGACGCTACGCCTCGTCGGAACACGATACAAATAGTCATCATATCGTGAGCGATCATTACCAATGCTCACCGTGTGTGTTTACTGTATTGTATTGTAAAACAATGCTAGAGTGTTGGTGACTTGTAAAACAATGCTAGTGTGCTGGTGACTTGCACAATAGTGTAAGTTGTCGGATAAATAACACGTTCGATTGAGAGGCCATAATTTTAGCGACGCTAATACGGTAAAAATTTATCTTTGATTTTGTCAAATTATGTTATATGAGTTTATCGAATTTCTTGAAATAATTGTGGTAGAAAGAGTGTTAAACGTTTCTTTTATTCTCACAGTAACGCGGCCAGAGAGACAGGTGCATAGCTAATAGTTGGCCTATTTTAGTCCACGACAACATAGTTCAATTTTCTCCCTTGTGCAGAGACAATGCTAGGGACACCGAATAAAGGTCTTTTGAATGGTATTGATGTCAATATCGACGCATAATATATCACTATTTGAACTTAATGGACCGGTGCGCACAGAGAATGACAATAGATGGGCGTTCATGTGTGATAATACGTTAAATGTACAAGGTCGGACAGGTGATTACCGTGTGCATCTACAAACGCACTGCGCTAGGTTAAGCTTAATCACCGGACTCTAGTTTCCCCGTGTGGACGTGGGACAATACCGACGCGCTCATGTGTGACGATGGTTTAGAATTCGTTAGAGCTTTTGATTGTTAACGTTGTACGCAAAGACCGTGTATTTTTTTGATGTTCACTACAGAGTGTTATCGCCATTAGACGGTTTGACTAATAAATTCTAAACGAGGAATGACCGTGCGTATATTATTTGACAGAAATTTACGTCCATATTTATATATATTTAAGGCCTAATAATTAATAAACCTCGATTATCGAACTGTTTTAGACTAAGAAAATTCAAGTGTTTCTGAAAGAATGTCGTTTCCATGTATACCGGCGCGTATCAAAGGGGGACCGTTTGCGAAAGTGCAATGGACCGGTGCGTCCATAGAAGGACAATAGATGTGCGCTCGGCTGTGACATTCCGAGGTACATAATTTAACTCGCACGGTCAGTTAGCTATACATGTCATTTGCTCTAATACAATGTGTTGTGTTAGTCTATAATATATGAAAGACCTCTCAACGTACGCTATGATTCGACCAATAGATCTTTTAAGAAACGAACCGCTTGTTCTCAAACGAATGATTGATAATGCGAACTTACCTTCATCAAATGTTTTCTCGTCATCCATTGTATACCGAGACAGGAGATCGACCAAATACGTAAAAACGCACCTTCGTACGCCAGAGGCCTGTGACAAACGAATGTTCGCCTTTTATCCTATTAGCTGTCAAAGGGTCACGCGGTGTTTTTATTGTTAGCTATCAAAAGGGTTGCTAAAAATAGGCATCACTGCTAAAAATAGACATCATATCGCCCTATTTAAACCGGTTTCTTACGTAATCGATCTACTTACGAGCGACCATGACCTAATTACGTAACATTATTACATAATTTAAACCGGTTTCTTACGTAATCGACCTACTTTCCCGTGACCTCGACCCCAGTGACGTCATACGATGACGTCAAACGCGTCATGCTTGACATAGATACTTCCATCAGGGCTCTCCTACTACTTGTGCCCTATATCCTAAATATACTACGATCCCGTGCCGAGTGACCATATACCCTATCATCCTGTTTTCAAAGAATAATACAAAGCCGAAAACCTTAAATGCGCATGTGTTGCAGTGGTAGTTTAACAGATTTTAAATTATTATCAGTTGTGCAAGTCGTTCTGTTCGAAAGCAACTGCTGCGCTATTCTTAAAATTAGAGATATCTTGGTGACGAAGGCGAGCCGTCATTTTGGGATCGCATTGTGGACAAGGCTATTGACGCCCACGCCGCTGCTATCCAGGCAGATGGACAGGATGAAGAGACTTTACAGATGGCCTATATCAACATGCAACCACAAATCATAAAATCTGCAATGGCTCTGTATGAAAACTATACCTCGATTCCTCTTGAAATGAAAAGTGATCGTAACCACAGTGCCATCATGAAAACAAAGAGCTACTTAGAAGAGGATATGGGTTTACCTCCAAGAGAGGCCCTAAAAAGCGCCATCAAGATGCGGAAACAGCTCTTCAAGGACATGTTGCCCACGGACTTTCCCGGATTGGCAGATAGCGAGTCTGATTAGGATTTGGTACACCGAATAATAATGATCAGAAAAAAAACTGACGTTGATTTAAGAAGCTCACTGTCGAATGCTGAAATAAAGAAATAAAGCGAAAAGATGATGATGACCGAAGTTGAACTTCAAGAATTCACGAACACTGACAAGAGCGTGATTAAAACTGATATCACTCCAACGTTATGAATTGTAAACATACCCATAGCGGCCCCCAGCTTGGGTACGGTATAACATTGGGGATAATAAAATATATGAAAACTTGTGAACGTGTTGATCTCTCTCTTTTTCTCAGATATCGAAGGGCGTTGAAACGGGCGCTTGCGGGCGTTTGCGGGCGCTTTTGCGGGCGCTTGTGGGCGTTGCGGGGGCGCTTGCGGGCGTTGCGGGCGCTTTTGCGGACGCTACGCCTCGTCGGAACACGATACAAATAGTCATCATATCGTGAGCGATCATTACCAATGCTCACCGTGTGTGTTTACTGTATTATATTGTAAAACAATGCTAGAGTGTTGGTGACTTGTAAAACAATGCTAGTGTGCTGGTGACTTGCACAATAGTGTAAGTTGTCGGATAAATAACACGTTCGATTGAGAGGCCATAATTTTAGCGACGCTAATACGGTAAAAATTTATCTTTGATTTTGTCAAATTATGTTATATGAGTTTATCGAATTTCTTGAAATAATTGTGGTAGAAAGAGTGTTAAACGTTTCTTTTATTCTCACAGTAACTCGGCCAGAGAGACAGGTGCATAGCTAACAGTTGGCCTATTTTAGTCCACGGCAACATAGTTCAATTTTCTCCCGTGTGCAGAGACTGTTAGGGGCACCGAATGGAATGGAATTGATGCCAGTATCGGCGCATAATACATCACAATTTGCACTTAATGGACCGGTGCGCACAGAGAAGGACAATAGATGTGCGCTCGGCTGTGATAATACGTTAAATGTTCAAGGTCGGACAGGTGATTACCGTGTGCATCTACAAACGCACTGCGCTAGGTTAAGCTTAATCACCGGACTCTAGTTTCCCCGTGTACACGTGGGACAATACCGACGCGCTCATGTGTGACAATGGTTTAGAATTCGTTAGAGCTTTTGATTGTTAACGTTGTACGCAAAGACCGTGTATTTTTTTAATGTTCACTACAGAGTGTTATCGCCATTAGACGGTTTGACTAATAAATTCTAAACGAGGAATGACCGTGCGTATATTATTTGACAGAAATGTACGTCCATATTTATATATATTTAAGGCCTAATAATTAATAAACCTCGATTATCGAACTGTTTTAGACTAAGAAAATTCAAGTGTTTCTGAAAGAATGTCGTTTCCACGTATACCGGCGCGTATCAAAGGGGGGCCGTTTGCGAAAGTGCAATGGACCGGTGCGTCCATAGAAGGACAATAGATGTGCGCTCGGCTGTGACATTCCGAGGTACATAATTTAACTCGCACGGTCAGTTAGCTATACATGTCATTTGCTCTAATACAATGTGTTGTGTTAGTCTATAATATATGAAAGACCTCTCAACATACGCTATGATTCGACCAATAGATCTTTTAAGAAACGAACCGCTTGTTCTCAAAGGAATGATTGATAATGCGAACTTACCTTCATCAAATGTTTTCTCGTCATCCATTGTATACCGAGACAGGAGATCGACCAAATACGTAAAAACGCACCTTCGTACGCCAGAGGCCTGTGACAAACGAATGTTCGCCTTTTATCCTATCAAAGGGTCACGTGGTGTTTTTATTCTTAGCTATCAAAAGGGTTGCTAAAAATAGACATCATATCGCCCTATTTAAACCGGTTTCTTACGTAATCGATCTACTTACGAGCGACCATGACCTAATTACGTAACACTATTGCGTCATATCGCCCTATTTAAACCGGTTTCTTACGTCATCGACCTACTTACGAGCGACCATGACCTAATTACGTACCATTATTACATAATTTAAACCGGTTTCTTACGTAATCGACCTATTTTCCCGTGCCTTCGACCCCAGTGACGTCATACGATGACGTCAAACGCGTCATACTTGACATAGATACTTCCATCAGGGCTCTCCTACTACTTGTGCCCTATATCCTAAATATACTACGATCCCGTGCCGAGTGACCATATACCCTATCATCCTGTTTTCAAAGAATAATACAAAGCCGAAAACCTTACATGCGCATGTGTTGCAGTGGTAGTTTAACAGATTTTAAATTATTATCAGTTGTGCAAGTCGTTCTGTTCGAAAGCAACTGCTGCGCTATTCTTAAAATTAGAGATATCTTGGTCGATTTTGCTGTAAACATGATTAACAAAAACTTAGAAAACTCAGTACGAGACCAACCAGGTATCTTGATTCCAACTCCTTTGAAGAGTTTTCCGATGTATTTCTGTGCCTCGCTCAACATCCCTCCAGTCACACCGTTAACGGCCTTGAGGGCTTGGTTGATGCTGAAGCAGAGATCAAGTCCTCGCTTACGTGCTTCATAGTCATTCTGAAGAAAGAATACATAGATATGATCAGGAGCGGGAAATCTTTGATAAGTTCGCATTAAAGAAGTCTTCATGAATTTTGTGTATGTATGCTACGGGAGATTCTTTAACAAAATTTAACTATATTACCTAGATTTTATTGTTGGTGAATATTTATTTCGCTGATCACGAAAATCCGATGCCAATCCAGTCTATCCAGGTAAATCCTAAATCATCGCAGAGGGTTTACCTGGATATTTTTGATGATTCGAATGAATTCTGGAGTCGTTGCCTCTATTATACAATCTTGTACATTTCATCCCGCTCGTTTGTTTTGAATTAGTATGTCGGTAACACAAGCCTGCGGTTTTTGCTCTGACTTCCGATGTCGATTTCAGCCCGACTTCAAAGTAGTTTGGCCAGCAATGAAATACAAACCTGTCGCAGCGGATTGGCATAATCAGCTAGCTTAGCGCGTTCACTGATTGATTTGATTTAGAGGAAACTCCTTGATCTATTATGTCCAGAACTGCTTCGGGTAACTAACCAAGCCAGTGTATCTATCCTAACAAAACGATCGATACACTGGCTCGCGAGGATACATTCAAATTTGCGTATTGACGTCTAAAATGTTGTGTCTATAGCTCATGACGTTGATTGAAATCCAAATCCGTGCTTTAACTGTATGATTATTCAAATTCGAAATACAATAAACGTACATCGACGATAACGTAGAAACGACCGTCAATTGCTCTCCGTCCGAACAGGTGGTGGAAGAAGTGACCAATTTTGTGTATGATTGATGTGCTATGATGTACCACCGTCTTGACAACCGATACGCCAGTCTTCACCACCTGTTTTCCAATTTTCAAGATACTGAAAAAGACAATTATATGATACATGATTTCTCATTCCAAAATTCAACCTGAGAAGACTATTAATATTTTCTGATATTTTGTCTTTATGAAAAAAAAACAAACAAACAAACAAACAAAATCAAACATCGGATTTGTAATTAAACGGAAAGTTGTGTATCGGCTGACCCCGTATAAAATGTCACTGGACTTTCATTATTGTAAATATATATGCATTGAAATAACAGATCATGGAAATAAGTAAATAGTATTATATTATACTTTGGGTCGTAAAACGGAAGAACTTACTACATGATATGGTTAGTTTTAAAGCCTCTCATTCAATATCTTGCAGACCTGACCGATAGAACCGCATATTAATTTTTTCATTCCATTTGCATCCATTCCTTTAAAGGTCCATGCAACAGTTGCATTTTATGAACATATAATCTACTTACGTTCCAACAAGGCAGATCTTTTTGTTCAGTGCACCTTGTACCTTGTCCAGGAACTTCCCAAGAGGTCCAAATGCATTGTCAATTTTCTCGAGTACACCTGAGGAATAGGGAATTAGTAGCAAAATATATATAATTATTTCAGAGATAGGGCTTTTTAATATTGACAAACGAACGTCGTAATCTCGATGAAAAATGTTTGGAGATATAGTTGTAACATCGAGAACATTGACGTTTTGGTCAAATTTCTACTGCTAGTCTAACTTGAAAATATGTAATTCGTCGACACACGAAGCGACGTCAGACAAAATCATCAGTGTACAAGCAGCCAGAGGATGCTAGGTCCCCCGCCAAAATGGCAGCAATATTTATAAGCGCTGTCGGTTTCAGAAGATATTCATGGGGATGGCAACAGCTACTTCACAGGCGTAAGAAGCAGAGGGGTCTTTCCACCTTCCCAGGTTTTGAGATCAACTCCGAATGGCTGACTGAATGTTGATTGCTACTGTAATATATTTTCTTTACCATGTAGCATGAAAATTATGTAACCGAAATGCAACCCCGAGAGACAACTCATGGCATATTATCTGCAAACTAAATTTGACAAGAATATGAAGGCATCCTCAACCTATTGCCCAGAAACCAAATTTAGACTTTGCCACAAGGAGTCACCACCTGTAGGTGCAAGCAGGCAAAACACAATCCCAAATGACATCTCATGTCATGGTATCGGCATATGAACTTTGAGACTCTGAAGAGGGGTCCTCAAGTTATTGCCGGTACTAGATGCCCACCGGTGTTCATGTTATTTGGGGCGGGTCACATATGAATACAAAATTTGAGAATAATCTGATGAGCAGTTGCCAAATTATTGCCGGGAAACAAATTTTTCCACCAGGAGACGCCACCTGTAGACAGAAGCGGGAAAAATACAATCCCAAGGAACATGGTATCGTGGGGACATCTGCATACCAAATTTGAGAAGAATCCGATGAGGGTCCTCAAGTTATTGCCCAGAAACCAAATTTAGATTTTGACACCAGGTGACGCCACCTCTAGGCGCAAGTCAGTGAAATGCATTATCAAGCGACATCTTATGTCACGGTACATTCATACAAAATTTGAGAAGAATCCGTAGGTCAGTTCTCAAGTTATTACCCGGAAACAAATTTGTGATGTTGCCACCAGGTGGCGCCACCTGTGAGTGCAAGTGAGCGAAAGGCAATCCCAAGCAACAGCTCCTGGCATGGTAAATGCATGCCAAATTTGAGAAGAATCCGATGAGCCGCAACGTTTCTCATGTTACCCAGACAGGTGCATATGTACATGTAGGATATTTCAAAGAAATTCGACCAAGTGTTTCTAAGTTATCACTTGCAGCATGGAATAATGGAATGAACTCTAGTGGCGCCACCTCCGGGTGGATTTTGCTGAAACGCATCACCAACGGTGTTTTGTCGCAGGGAATGCATTTGCCAAATTTCGAAGAAATCCGACAAATTGTTCGAAAGTTATCGCTCGCGAAGGATTTGAACAAACATGAACGGACATGCATTAAAGATTGGAACAAGACCCAGTGGCGCCACCTACAGGCGGATCTTGCTGAAACGTAATACCAGCGACGTCTTGTCGCAAAGAATGCAGATGCCAAATTTCGGAGGAATCCGACAAAGTATTTAGGAGTTATCGCTTACGCAGAATTTGCACGGACATGCACTAAATATTGGAACAAGACCCAGTGGCGCCACCTACAGGCGGATCTTGCTGAAACGTAATACCAACAGACGTCTTGTCGCAAAGAATGCAGATGCCAAATTTCGGAGGAATCCGACAAAGCATTTAGGAGTTATCGCTTACGAAGCATTTGCACGAACATCCACGGACATGCACTAAAGATTGGAACAAGACCCAGTGGCGCCACCTACAGGCGGATCTTGCTGAAACATAATACCAAGAGACGTTTTGTCGCAAAGAATGCAGATGCGAAATTTCGGAGGAATCTGACAAAGCATTTAGAAGTTATTGCTTACGAAGTATTTGCACGGACATGTCCGTGCATGCACGGACACATAGAAGCAAGACCCCAGTGGCGCCACCTACAGGCGGATCTTGCTGAAAAATAATACCAAGAGACGTCTTGTCGCAAAGAATGCAGATGCCAAATTTCGGAGGAATCCGACAAAGCATTTAGAAGTTATTGCTGACGAAGTATTTGCACGGACATGTCCGTGCATGCACGGACACATAGAAGCAAGAACCATTTTAAAGTCCCCGGCCGCGTTGCGGCGGGGGACAAAAACGTCTCTAGACAACGTTTGGACGATAAGAGTTCATACATCGAGCAGACGAAGAAAGTGTCATTTGTCAGAAGCTGCATCTGGGGCCTATGAGAAAAATATTTTATTTTCATTTCGGCGCGATAATGAATGGTTCAGTTTTGAAACCTATTTACAATGACAAATGATCGCAGGTAAGTATAGATTTTAATGTTTTCTGCTAAAGTTTTCACAGTCTCCGAAAAGGAGATTGGGACAAGTGACAGAATGAGAATCGTCGAAAATGTCCAACAGATCAGCAAGCAAACGTGGATATGGATGAACATGACAGTTGGTATGCATATAAACGGATACGTACTCTTGACTTTACTCATAGAGGGCAGTCCTCGCCTTCTTCTCACCAGATGAAGCTTATGCATGAAATTCTCCAGCTGGGTGCATCCGCCATGTGCTCGATCCACAGGTGACAGCAGGGTTAACGGAACATGGCTCAGTGCACCGGTAACCTTATCCAGGGCTGCCGCTCCATGAGTCTTTGGCAAACCTTCCGGTAGGGCGTTCAAGCAATTCACCACTTTTGTTGTTTCCAGTTCAACTGCAATAAAAAAGAATTTATTCGTTTTCTTCACAGCTGAACAGCTGATGGAGCACCTATTTTCGTCAGATGTAGTGATAACATGAATAGAGTAGAATTAAATACATCAAAACTCATTAAATTGATATACAACAAAAAATTCATTAAAAGACAAAATAGTGACAAGTAAAAATTCTTCAAATGATAAAACTACCAGTCATACAGAACTCAAGTACAATGAAAAATAAAATAAAAAATAAAAAAAATGAAAGATTAAAAACGTTAAACAATTCGTTCTGTCCACCCAGCGTGGGAACAAGCTAGAGAATGGCTGCTTAATTCTTGCTCCCTCCGCATGCTTTAACATTGGCCACAGTTCGAATTATATTCAAATTATCCTGTTATCGAATTTCAGTTTTGGATCCGTCTCTCAACATTTCATGGAAATAATAAAACCGCTCCAATCTTTAACACGATAAATTTGCAAAATACACCCTTGGCGAGGTTCTCTGGAAAGATAGCTGCTACGCGATTGATCTTATATGAATTTGTAGACACTTTGTAATTCAGGGTTCAAACATTACAAGTTTCATTCCGCTCTCGCGGGACATGTTCTGTACTGGATCCAGCCCCTGTTTCATAATGTATTTTAAACGGGAAACAAGAGGAAGTAACTCTGCCTATTAAGAAATGCTTGAAACAGGGACTGGACGGAACGTCAAAAGGGAGCGAACTTTGCAAGAAAAACTGCACAATATACTGTGCATTTTTTGTCACCAATGAAAACTTCGTATTCTGACCCCGCCCCCAACTCAAAGGATTTGATTGGTTCGTTCATATACGCACGCTGGAAGCAATGCGTTCATGGGACGTCAACAATGAGAATGACGTTACTACCATGATCTCAACAATGGGAATGACGTTACTGCCGAGACGTCACAGTATGACGTTAAAATGAAATTGATACAAATGTTGCGACCGAAGGTAAAAACATGCCAATCGTCCAGACTAACCACGCCTCCAGATAGAATCTTTACACGACGAAACCCATCAAATCGTCCAGTCTCTATTTTAAAAAACATTTTTTTCATTTTTTTTGTTTTCATTCTATTTATTTATTTATCAAACGTATATATTTGAAGATCATTTTATTTTTATTAAATAGTACATATGAAATAGAGACTCATCCAGTCTAGACATGTTCCTGTTCCGGGTTATGAAGACCCAAATTTTTCAACACTCTCGCAGTGGCGTTCCTTCTCCTGAAGTCGGCGTTCGTTACTATTTTCATGTGTTCGCATAGTGCATGGAATATATTTCGAGAGTAGGCATGTGCCTTACATTTTTGTCGTCTTTGTATCTGAGTAAATCCCAACCTCCCCACAGCGCATGCTTCATTTCGCAGGCTCCATTACCATCCCTGCCACCAATAGCGGAAGTTGACCTTTACTACGTTGTTATGACGTATAGGGAAAACCAACCAACGCACGGTTCAGTATGAATCAGACCGAACAACTCCTTTAGTGTTGCACATGAGCGAACTACTTTTCATATGCTCTGTCCAGATAAACAGGGAAAATTACCTCCAGATAATTCTTTTTAACGCTAGGTCAACAGAGGTATTATGCAGACTTGAAAAGTAATCGAAATGTGCGGTAAATATCTATTTTGCTATATATGATGTCACTTCCGGCGATGTGCGCGAAGGCCCCGAATCCGGTCCAAAAACCTGACTGGTGGCTGGGGTGTTATTAGACCCCCAGCGAGGTGGTTGAGTAAATCCACCGGATCCTGTCCAGAAAGTGAGGTATTATGGAATATTTCTTGCGTTTGACTTTTCTCCCTGTCCATTGTGGATCATGTACAATCAATACAGTCAATCCAAGACGTTAATTTCTGCTAATTTGTAAATAATAAGATACCTGCCCTCTAAAGTCTTTAATCACTTCTTATTGCAGAAAATACCCTTTCGTCTATATTATTCAAAGCGAGGTCAACGGTCAATTCCGCGTTCATGAGTTCCCATAATGAAACGTCACCTGGCGTCATTATTTAAAGCTTGACATCATGATACCTTCGACAATCCGTTTGTTGCACAACATCACAATAGGACGTTGCAGTGGAAATGTAGTCGTAACGATGCAATATCGACAGACGTGACAATCTCGAAACCAGAGCTATCCGATCCTGTCCTCCCCACCAGTTGAAGCGGCCATTTTCCAGTGAAAAGCGACCCCTGGTGGCGAGGTTGCAAACGTGAAGATAGGATCCAGAATACGTGTTCTGGATCCTAACGTGAAGGAACGAACAAGTAAGTTTTCAGATTGGTTTGCAGAGATTGATTCACTAAATGTATGTACCTCGGTTTATAACCAGAATAACCTGGTGAATATGACCATTAACCTTCTTCACCCCGTCCTGTATCGGTTTCAGGGGAGCCAACCAGCCACGGATGATGCCTACCACGTGATCTATATGTCCGGTAACCGTCTTCAACTGCGAAATAAAAATCATGAATGAGCATTGTCGCCAGGTGATTGAACATTTATAGAACTATATGATTGGCTGGATTTTCTCCCGATTTCCTCAACAAGCCAATGAAAATCCCGGATTTCTCTTCGAAAATTTGAATTGACCAATTAGGTGCTTTAAAACGGGAAGATATCCCGTGATGCAGTGTTGTTTCATCGAGTTGGGTGTGCAATATAGGAATGCAGATGTCCAGGCTAAAGGTCACAAACCTCCATTGAAGTTTATGGGTGCCAGATTATCATCAGGACTTGATTTCCGGCGAAAATTGATTGACCATTATATCTGATTGGGCCAGAAATGGTCTGTGCCGTACATTAAAATGTTTCTATAATATTTGACCCTCAAATATATCAAAACCACATTTTCATATTTTAATCGGAAAAAAATCTGGGCCAGTTTGATTGGCCACCCCCGAAATTTGCCGTAATGGTTTCTGGCTGGATGACCCTATTTCTGACGGTCTTATCTCGACAAAAATGGCGGGAAATGTATGCTGAATTTTCCATATGTTTGAGCCGAAAGGCCAGGCTATCTGGTGTGGTGGGTCATTTGTGGCGGCGAATATTAGGGAATATAGTTTTGTCAAGATGTGCTCTACCAATTTACTACATATTAGGTAAGGCGAATAATTAGTGGTTTGTGACCTAAAGGATATGTGACGTTAATACCAGGAAAACGCCTTTATGTATGAAGGTAATAAAAGCGATTTATATATATATTTTTGAAGTACACATACTAAAATATCAGCCTGGGAAATACTACGAGGATCAGCTGAATTTATGATTGATCTCTGTGTTCTCTCTGGTATATTTTCGTATTTTTGAGACATTTATAGGGAAGATATTCTCTTGTAACAACAATATGACAAATTATATTTTCACACAATATAGTAGGAAGTTTGATTATTGTAAGCACCAAGTTTGGTTCTGGTTTGAGGTGTCATATTTTTCTCACAAGAGAAAACCTTCCCTATCAATGTCACCAATTGGCAGGGAGAACATCTTCACCAGCCAAGTCAGAGACATCGCAAAGCTCTCTACGCTGCCTTGACATTCTTGGCTGGTGGCAGAGGAGTACTGCTCTGCGCCACCTAGTGGAAGTTTTAACGATGAGCGACTTTTTGCCTCCAGGAGTTGTTCCCCTTCAATTTCAGGTCGACCACACTCGTAAGGCGACTCGTTATCGTTCGGCCGTGCAGCGCGTCCCAAAAGCTGATTCAATTGATCAGTACACCGAAAGTGGCCGTGAAAATGCTTCTCCTGTTTTGCTTTTTTTCGTTTTTTTTTTCGGCAGAATTTCCCCGCACATTCGACACAGCTCGTTCTTAGTGGGGGCCGCCATCTTGGTAATCAACTGCTACGTAACTCGCATTCTGATTGGATGCAGCAAGCCGTCTCTGCATCCCACTCAACGATGAGGATTCACGTTCCAACTTTACTAGGGAAGTATGCCAAGGCAATGTACAGAGCAACGTGATGGACGTCGACTTGGCTAGAGAAGATGCAGAGAGAAAAGCTTAATGAATAATAAATTCATTTATATGCAATTGCCCAATCCTAATTTTATCCATGCTGAAACCTTCAAGACAAAACCTAATTTTTGCAGGTTTTGTATTGAAAAACAAACAGCATTTTTACCATCACAGACAAAGGAGTTTTCTTCCATGTTAATGTCACATATCCTTAAAAAAGAATGCGGTATCGTATAAGGGTACTCACCCCATTGCTGATCGTATTAAGCACAGTGGATACCGGAGCAAGGACAGGTGAGGCAAAGGCGCCTACGTAAGGGATAGCCATGACGACTTTGATGATTTTATCGGTGGCTGAGATTCTCCCCTGGATTTTGTGGATCAACGCGTGTACAGTCTGAACATCTGCGGCGAATCGGGACGTTTCCGAGAGAGGATGTGTCACCTTGGTTAAGCATTGTGACAGGGCTGTGCCTTTGGATTTTAACTGTAGTAAGTGTGACCGAAAGGCAGTGGTCTTTGGTATGTGTGCAGGCGTCAGGGCTGTAGCAAAGGCTGAAAAAAATTGAGAAGAAGGATTAAAACGCTAAATAATACATGTCATTCTCATATTTTCAATCCACGAAAACTGCATGATGAATATAAAGAATGAGGAATGCAAAACTTGAATGAAGCCAGTTGTTCTGTTTATTCTTTTGAACCTTGAAACGCCACATTGGGATATAAAATACAATCGTCTAGCCCGTCATTCAATATTCAGCCGTCGTCCATTAAAGAATTTCCGCATCCATAATCCAAAGGACCTGTTTCACATTCCATAGAACAGCTTTAGCACGAAATTAAAAAAAATCAACAATCATAGTATACAAAAACATAGGCTAGTTTCCGGAAAGAGAGAAGCGGTCAACAGTTTTCAATGATACCGACAAGATATCATGATATTCTAAAAATATCAAATCCGAATCATAGTTCACCTAGGGTCCCAAGCAAAACTGCCAGAATGACCCTCATGGCTGACGTTACTGCGGGGATTGTCAGTAGTTGAACGGATGAAAAAATACTGATAACTGTCGGAACTTAACACGGCTATTATATATATCTATATGCCCCGACTTTTGACTTGTGTAGCCAGATGCCACTTTCACAGAAGATAGTGTAACCCATTTATTTCAACAAAGATTATACATGGCATTAGTGGAGGCGTTGAGATTCTGAACTTGGAAGACAATCGTCGTTCACTCCCCAGTTTTAGAGTTGTCACAACGAAACAGCTCACCAATTACCAATATATGAGTTGTCAGAGCATTTCCATCATAGCTCTCTAGATTTGTATCTAATACCGTTTATGCCGGTGCTAGGGGCCGTGTGGTCATATCATCCAAGTTGCCACATGAACAGATACAATAAAAGCGTACCTGAGATACAACACATATCACGAATCGTTAGATTCTTGGTATATACATTAGAATAGGTTAACCGGAAGACTATACTGTGAAGTCATGTGACTCTGTCAGTATGTCGGTACCTCTTCCCGCTTCCCTTATATGTGTTGTAATTCAGAATTACGGCGTCCATAAACTCTAGCTGGTCTCTGGATCAAGCCCGGCTCTGCATGGTTCAACTACACCCAGAACGCTCCGCTAAAAGGCACATTATTCGGTGGAAGGCACAAATCCCCAAGCAGGGTATCAAACCCACTATGTATAAAATGAAGTGTTAATAAACCTGAGCTATAGTGTCTTGAAATATAGAAAGGACTCTCTATGAAATCAGCATCCTCGACAGTGGACATCACGAATGAAGGACACGAATAAATACTCCTAAATCTCCTAAACTCACTGAAGTACAAATGTAACAACAAAATAATTCGTAGTGACTAAGTGAATTAGCAGGATAGAAGAGATCAACGTTTTTCAGTTATGTTGGAAATCGTTCATCACCGAAACTCCTCCTATGTCAATTAAGCCCAGGTAAATCCTAAATCCTCGCAGAGGCTTTACCTAGACATTTTTGGTGATTCGAACCAGTTCTTGAGTCAATGCCTCTATTATACAGGCTCGTACATTTCATCCCCCGCGGTTGTTTTGAATTAGCATGTCCGTATCCCAAGCATGTGGTTTTCGCTTTGACTTCCGATGTCGATTTCAGTCCGACATCAAAGTAGTTTCGCAAGCAATGCAATTCAAACCGGTCACATATCATACCTCGCAGCGGATTGGCGTAATCCGCTAGCTAAGCGCGCACTGATTGGTTTGCTGTAGGGGAAACCCCTTGATCTATTTATATCCAGAACTCGTCTGGGTAACTAACCAAGCCAGTGGGTCGATCCTAACAGATCGATACACTGGCTCGCGAGGATGGAGCATGTTAGGATTCAGAGTGATTCAGAGGCTATCATTTTGCCAGAAAACGTTCCGAATCACATATGCAAGAAGCAGAACCACTGATAAAGCACCACCGAGGGAACACCGTGCTAGCACCACCGAGGGAACACCGTGCTAGAGGGCTTTCCACGCTCATGGAAACGCTTGACCACGTATGTATTTCTAGTATTAGCTAGTATATAGTGAACCTCGCAGTTTAGTAGAAGGGGATGAGGCCTTATCGGTTGGAGAACCTCTCTTGTATGTTCAGATAATACAGATCTTTGACTTCTTACTTGTTGCCTGTATAAGCCTGGATTATGCTGGTGGCCAGTGACCCCGAGTCTAGGATTCTGCACAATGCCTCTATGTATATTAATTCATATGTTTTATTATGTTCCCATGTAATACTCTGTAAATCATATAAGTGTCATAAAGTGCTTGGATCATCCATTCCACACACGTATATGAGATGAACGCGTGCGATGCATGCTGTCCAATCACGATCCTCGACACAAGCTGCAGGTATGATGCGCTCCAGCAACGTTTCTCTTTGACCGGCGTTGATAATTTCACTAAAATACTGATATGCCCAAGTTATATGGGATCCTCTTATTCCCGGTTCGTCGAATCAGACTAGTTAGCGCTCTATAAAGTCGATCATTGAATCTTCATAAAGGAAACGTGGTCGTGTCGGTTAGATAACCTGTCATATTTGGCCAGGCGGTAAGTGTCATAGACGGTGTGACTCAGTCTGTGATCTTCGATTTATTATTCGTTGATGTGTCTCGAAAAACAAGAACCTTCGTTACAAAAGCTGATTCAATCGGGCGCCTTCATTTCTAGCTAATCCCGTGAATGATCAACGTCACAGAATGATGACGACCATGACATAAAAGATCTTTGACGTTACGTGTCGTAGTTTGTGTCTGGTTCCATGAAACACGGATTTAAGTTTGGCCCACTGATTTGTTGTTGTTGTTGTTGTTGTTATTTTAATAGTTTTGCAGTTTTCGTTCCAGAAACACTGTGGAGGATCTGTTCTTGTCATCGGATGTTTCAGTGGACGACTTGATATCGCATTGACTTATAAAAGGCAATGTTTTCAAAATCAGTATAAACCAAGATCATCCAATCATTGGCGGAAAATCATTACTCAAAATAGGTCGAAATAGCCGAAAGGTACGAGTCTATATACTATTCGTCCCGTGTGTGTGTATATTGACGATATCTTTGTCCTCGACACCAGAAGTGGGTGGATTTCGTTCAGCAGGTGACCCCATTTTCTCCCGTATTATCTGTTTATCGTAGAATATAACAGATAACCAGTCTCGCCCTTGAGAGACACTTGCACTTGGCTGGATTTTCTGAATGTACATTTATGTGTCAGGTTTCTATCCGTATTCAGAAAATGCTTGTCATCATACATGTAACATAAAATCCATCTGTTGACGAAGCAAAACAGTATGTACAGATTGTCAGCACGCTGAACTTGTTATTAACCATCACGCTATACGCGGTAGAGGTGCGTCCAAGGAATTAAGATCGCACGTTACTGATTTATAAAATCGTCGAACAGAAGCCAGTGTATATGCAGAAAGTGTAGCTCAACAATTATTTTGGACAAATACATGGCAGCGATATTGTTTCTGGTAGGTGCGTAGTGGGGATGCTGTACTTGTGTAAAAAAAAGTCAAGATGGACTGTCGTTTCTCAAATGTCGTTCATGAAATTTTCTTTTTTACTTCAGTGGTACTAGCACAATTGCTTCATAGCTGTGGTCTTTTTTCATTGATTGTCGAGTTTTTGACGTTCCGGAATCAATAATCGCGAAACCTTTTATTGATGTGCCAAAGAGCAACAAGGCTTCAATGAAGTGCCCACTTGTAATTATTCATTTTCAGCCAAATATATATCTGGACATTGTGTCCATTATCACTTATTTCCGATTACAGAGACTCACATAGACAGTACAGTACTTATTCAGTTATGATGCTGAGGAAACGAAACGGGACAAGAGCCGTGATTTTGAATGTTAACCAGGAACAACCACCAGTTTCATTCTTGAATAACAAGACTTTATTCATGATAACCGATACAGGAATGACAAGTAAGATTTGACAACAGATGGAACCAACTTTGTTTCATTAACCTGCAGTCAGCTGTACCAGGGATTCCTAGAAAAATGAACAACTATAAGCTAGGTCTTGTAAAAATTTCTTTCGCGGATGGTGACGCGATGAATTAGTAGGTGAGGCCCTGTGACATTAGAAAAGGTTATAATGACATCAGAAAAAGTTATAATGGCATCGGACGACGTAAAAATGACGTAAGACGATTTTCATGAAAACACTACCGTACTGAAGTATTAAAATGTGATTAAGGATGCGACTAAATTACGAAAAAGAATCATAGAATTTGATGCAGTAGTTTGAAACCTTAACTTTCCTCAATACATTCTTGCGGTTATAGGAAAGTCGTAGACAACTTACCTCCTTAATCGCCCATAACTCAACCAATCGTGAGGACCGGTTTGCATTGCGGAACAGCGTCAATGTATTGTTGGAGTGGATTCAGATGGATGGCCTCCATGATGTGAGCCTCGGCCACATTCAACAGGGACGTCACATTCGGAATTGGAATGTTCAATACTTTCAATACACTACCAAGGTTAAGGACGGCCTTGGTCAAACCTGAAACAGATATATAAGGTTAAGGACGGCCTTGGTCAAACCTGTAGATATATCAGATTGGACAGTCAGTAGGCAGACATCGTCCAAAACGATTATTCATGCATCAGTACCGTAATCATTTTCTTTAATGTACTGCTGTTGTTGTTGCTGTACAAAGTTTCTGCTGTATAAATTACAGATTTGGTGTATGTATTAATGTGTGTATTCTGACTGCGTGTACATGTTGCTTTTGTGGAATATTTCTACAGAGAAAGTGTTGGCCCTTCTGACACTGTATTTTTTTTTTTTTTTTTTTTTTTTTAACATATCTATCATAATTCATGTTGAAAAGACGAGATAAGAACTGAAAATAGAGTAAATGGTTGAAGGAAGGGTAATAAACTATACAAATAATAGTATCAGAAAAAAATTTAAATAAACAAATAAATAAACTGAATTTTTTTTTGTGGGATTGTGAGTTTACAGTTCTATTGCTTCCATTTGGAATTAAATTTCCCAATTGAATTGTCAACTGAATTGTCAAAAATGTATTTTAGGTTTCACTCTGCAATCATCATATCAGTGCAGGCACAAAATATGTTAAAATAACACTAAGCGCAAGCAGTCAGCAGTTTTCCAGTTTGCCCGAAGACATCATACTGATCCTCTCGTCTAATCTCTATCACTGACCAATAGTATTCATTCTTTTTTCACTTGAGTTGTTTTTAGGGTATAGTTCATCCTGGTCGCTGTTGTTTTGTTGCTGTTCATTTGAACAACATGGCAAGAAATCAAAGAATGACCTTGGTGAGAACCGAAACCACATCGTCTATCACACCAGTCAAATGGCCACACAGGACATGCGCGTTAACCCTATCTGGCCTGAGCTTTTTGGGGTCTGTCCAGACCTGGAGAGTGACCATTTCGGGGCTGAAACTTACCACACTATCCAAGACAATCCAAGATGGCCGCTTTGATGACGTTACAGTGACGTCATGTTCAAAAACGGCATTTTGGGGGTCGATTTTTAGGTTAGATTTTTCCAATTTTCCATTTATGCAATTCCTCCGCAAAAACTGCCTTATAAATTAGTAAATATTAATGTGATGTGAAATAAAATAGTTTTTGCCCACTTTTCGTCGCGGAAAAGCAGAAACGTTGAAGAAATATGACGAAAACATCACTTTTCTGGTATCCCACTTGGCCGCCATCTTGAATTTACCCATGGTCCTCTGCACACGGGGTTATGCAAATAGGCTCAAAATGACCCCAATATGATAAATTAGAAAGTCACGGACGTTTAGCTCTCCATTTTTTGTCGTTCCGGAGAGAGCGCAGAAAGTTTGGTAGGGTTAAACGACATAGGGGGCAGGGGGGCCTACATCAGTAATACTTATCAGCTCTGCAAGGCATGTGTTTGGAGGCTATTTTAGCGTTATGTATATAACATTTATAGGCTTCTTGGTCGATATTGCTACCAAAAAAAACAAAGAAAACTCAGTTCGAGACCAACCAGGTATCTTGATCCCAACTCCTTTGAAGACTTTTCCGATGTATTTCTGTGCCTGGCTCAACAACCCTCCAGTCACACCGTTAACCACTTTGAGGGCTTGCTTGATGGTGAAGCAGAGATCAAGTCCTCGCTTATGTGCTTCATAGTCATTCTGAAGAAAGAAGACATCAAAATGACCAGAAGCAAGAAATCTATCAATAGGAAGAGTCTATAAAAGAATTTTCGCGTCAATAATCGAACGACTCATTTCGTATAACAGCCAGCACCAACTGCAAATGTGTATGCAAATAAAAAACCATAAAAACACAAGGCGGTTTCCCACAAGAGAGAAGCGGTCAACTGTCTTCAATGATGTCAGCTATAATTGATGACGTTCTTCACATAAAACCCCAGCCACTGACCACTATTCTCCATCTAAACGAACCTCCAAGTCGCCTCCAGAGCATACATCCCAGCCACGCCCTGGCTGTGACTATTCACCTGAAAACCAGGTGTGAAAAGTTCACATGAAAGAAATCATCAGAAATCTTTGACCTGCAAACTATGGAGGATTTGATAACAGAAATTACCTGTACTACCTAGCTTGTATTACCAATGAATCCGACGCCAATCAACTTGGAGCCGTGACGTATAAAATGTTGTGGTAATGCCCCATGACGTTGATAGAAATCGAAAAAAATCATTGTTCCAGCTCCATTGTATGTAGCCTAGCTATTTCATATGTATGAGATGAAATCATCTTTAACGAGTCTAATAACGCAACATGTTATCACAACATATGACTGTTCAAATTCATAATAGAGATAAACGTACATCGACAATGACGTAGTAAGGACCGTCAATTGCTCTACGTCCAAACAGTTTCTTGATACCACTGCCGACTTTACTTAAAACCGATTTGCCCTTGTTTAAAATTGACGTCCCAGCCTTTATCACGAGAGAACCGGCCTTTGACACGACATTAACCACCTGTTTTCCAATTTTCACGAACATCCTGAAAAAGAAAATGATACGTAGCATGGTTTCTCAGCGCAAACTCTAAGAGGAGCAGCCTATTAATGGCTATTTATCATGCGTCTTTATGAAAAGAAAAACACAGAATAGAAACTTTGAATGGCAAACTAATGGATTTGTAATTAAATGAAAAGTTGACTATCGACTGACACAAAATAAGTCCATGGACTTATATGATTGTACGGGACCGTAAAAAGGGACACGCAATTTATTCTTTCGATTAAGTCGTGATCACGAGATATTCGTTATGTCGTGCGCACGAGATATCAGCCAATATGTTCTTCGTATTATCTCGTTCGCACGAGATAACTGTTAAGTCGTGAGCACGAGATAATTGTTAAGTCGTGAGCACGCGATAACTGTTAAGTTGTGAGCACGAGATAATTGTTAAGTCGTGCGCACGACATAATTGTTAAGTCGTGCGCACGAGATAACTGGTAAGTGGTGCGCACGAGATAATTGTTAAGTCGTGCGTACGAGATAATCGACGAATAGAAGAGCGGTATTTTTCCGCCATATTTGATACAGCTATCTATCAACAAAAAACAACAAATCGACTCGGAGTTGATTCAAGGAATGCCATAATAAATATATAAAAATAAAAACAAAATGATTATGGACACGGGTGGGGGGGGGGGGAGATTGACGCTTATTACTGTTCAATTACTGGAGAGCAAATTTCTCGCCCATGTCAAAGTTGTATAACATGGCAAGACAATCCTATAATTAAAAAAAAAGTGAAAGAAATCTAAACACGAAAGATATGGTGGATAATTCTGAAAATTTAGAAAATCTTTTCACTTGTTAATTCAATTCTCTATAGACATTACAAATATAACAGTATTTTGCACTCTTGATGATAAAAACACGTAAACTGTTCAAATAGAATTGCTAAGCATTTGAGCGCAATGTGCATGTGTTGGAGAAAGTCCCAATGTTCAGTCACAGACAGGTTTGCAAGCTGGAGCATATCCAAGTTCATATGAAAATATCATTTCAAAGCTGAAGGAAAGATTTGGGAAACATTGGAGAATTCAAGACACTGGGTTTGTAAATGCAACTCACCTAGATTCTGGATCGCAATGGTCCCAAACCCTGATGACGTATAATATCTCTCTTAATCACGTGATGAATTCATCATCTGCATGGCACGTGATCACTTATCCAGAAATCTAACATCGTTTATGTAACACGAAACTGATTAAATTGTCATTGTCAACGCAAAGTATACATGTGCCGCAGGGCGTGAAGTCCTATATGTAACCCGATACACCAAATTAAAACATGCGCTTTCAAGGTGCCAGTCCAGGGACCTCGCGCTAGCAATTAAGTTGATATCATGTTACATGAGGGAGGTGACAGGTTAATTGAATTGTATAACAATCCCCACCAGCCATTTAATTGTCATGGATGTTGGGGGCCTGCATTGCATCAAGGGATAGAAGTGGAATTTTATTGTCATGGATGTAGGGGCCCTACGCCATCAGATTTCAGGACAAATGCTCATATTTGTAATCTCAAACCCCAGATAAAAGTTTCAGTCAGTCCAGTTTGTGGCAACCTGCCACTCATTTTCTGGGAACTACAGTCACTGCACTGATTCAATGGTTTACGTAACTATCTAACTTGTCTGACCAGTATAATGAATATTCAACCCCAAATACTTTTAGATAATTCAAACACACATATTTTCAAAATATTTTCAATTATATTGTAAATTCTAAATAATTTGGTTGGCTAATATTTATAGAAATATTTTGCTTTCTTGTTCCTATTGGACGTGACCGAAGCATTTCTTGGAACTACGTTTCAATATATTGCTCTACACATGAGAGCTCCAGATTGTGTCTTTGTTATATATTATCATACTTTGAGTGTATAAATGGATGCCATACCAAAGGCCTTAAGATTTATTTATTAGAGATTTTATTTATTAGATTCTTATGTCGATCTTTTAACTAATGTTTATTGCTTTAGCCATATCTAGAATAAAACATAACTTTTGTATCGGTCTATCTCTCCAGCCTATTGTGTTGGAGAATATATGCTATTTTTCCATGTCCCTTCACTGCTTCCGTAGTTTTCGTCATCCATGATACGCACAATTCATAACCGAATATTAGGCCCATTTATATTGGTTGATTATCTCGTGCGCACGACTTAACAGTACGTTATCGCGTGCTCATGACTATAGCAAATATCTCGCGCGCACGATTTAACAATTATCTCGAGCTCACGACTTAACAGTTATCTCTTCTTCACGATTTAACAGTCATGTCGTGCGCACGCCTTAGCAGTTATCTCTTGTTCACCACTTAACAATAATCTCGTGCCCACGACTTAACAGTTAACTCGTGCGCACGGCTTAACAGTACGTTATCGCGTGCTCATGACTATAGCAAATATCTCGCGCGCACGATTTAACAATTATCTCGAGCTCACGACTTAACAGTTATCTCTTCTTCACGATTTAACAGTCATGTCGTGCGCACGACTTAGCAGTTATCTCTTGTTCACCACTTAACAATAATCTCGTGCCCACGACTTAACAGTTAACTCGTGCGCACGGCTTAACAATTATCTCGTGCTCACGACTCAATAATTAGCCCGTACTCACGACTTAACAATTATCCCATGCGCACGACTTAACAGTTATCTCGTGCTCACGACTTAACAATTATCTCGTGCTTATGACTTAACAATTAGCCAGTACTCACCACTTAGCAATTATCTCGCGCTCACGACTGATCAATTAGCCCGTACTCCCGACTCAACAATTATCTCGTGCGCACGACTTAACAGCTACCTCTTGTTCACGACTTAACAATTATCTCGAGCTCACGACTAAACAGTTATCACGTGCGCGCGACTAAACGATTATCTCGTGAGCACGACTTAATAAACATAATAAATTGTGTGTTCCTTTTACGGCTCCGTATGATTGTCAATTTGAATGCGAGTGCATTAGAAATAATAAACTACTTACGTTCCAATAAGGCAGATTTTTTTTTTCAGTGCACCTTGAACCTTGTCTAGGAATTTACCGAGAGGGCCAAATGCTTTGTTGATTTTGTCGAGTACACCTGCCACATAGGAAATTTGGAACAAAATACATACACATATTTCAGAAACGATTTTATTATTGTTATTATTATTATTAATAAACGAGCATCGTAACTTCGAGCAAGAAATTAATTTTTACGAGGTAATCTTAATATTTTGAAGAAAACGTCCTTTTTTATCTCCATTTTAGAGAGCGGGATTGCCCTTATCTGAAAAAAGGATACATACTCTTGACTTTAGTCATAGAGGGCAGTCCTCGCCTTCGTCTCACCAGACGAAGCTTATGCATGAAATTCTCCAGCTGGGTACATCCGCCATGTGCTCGATCCACAGGTGACAGCAGGGTTACCGGAACATGGTCCAGCGCGCCGGTAACCATATCCAGGGCTGCGGCTCCATTAGTCTTTGGCAAACCATCCGGTAGGGCGTTCAAGCAATTCACCACTTTTGTTGTGTCCAGCTCGACTGCAACACAAACGAACAAACTCGTTATCGGCACAGCTGAACAAACCTCTCAGATGGAAAACTATTTTCTATCGATGCAGTGGTAACTTGTATAGAATAGAATAGAATAGAACAGAGCTGTGTCCATGCAGATATGGACTAAAAACCACAAACATAAAGACATATAAACGAACATACACTTAAACTCATTATACCAGACATACTATAAACTATAAAATGCGATCCCCATTATAAAACATGAAAACATTACCAGGCATACAGAATTCACGTACATGAAAAGAAAAAAAAATTAAATAAAGTTGGAACAAAGACGGCACAGATCAAAACTTCGACATTAAAAAAAGTATAACCATTCCACCCTGATCGCGAGCAAGCGAGCGTGTAATTTCCTCTTCCACCCTCTGACTGACAGGGGGCAAGATCTGCATCAATCTTAATAAATTAATTAAGAAATAATTCCTTGTTTACTATGGTAAAACAACTAGAATAGATCGCGATGCCATAGGATGAGTCTAAGTTTGATCACGAAGGCCGTAGGCCTGAGTGATCAAACGTGAAGACTCCTCCTATCGCATCGCGATCTATTCTAGTTGTTTTACCACAGTAAACAAGGAATTATTTCTATTCTACTACACTGCAAACGGCAAAATGTGGAGATTTTTCATGAAAAAGAAGATATTCTCGTGTATTTAAAACTGGATTAACACCCCCTATACCCGACAAAAAATGCTTTGGCCCGCCAATTAATCGTAGCAAGCAACACCTGCAACTCGCGTGCCTGAAATCGACACGGGTTGGAGAGTCCACAGTATGACACCTATAGGGGCGTGCTAAAACGTCATTAACGAACCCTTGGTTTTAGAATACATGTAAAATTCTCCTGTCATCCAATGATTGGATTGTGTACCTTCATACGTTCAAAAAGGTTTAATGAGATCAACAACTTTGAATAAATCTTCGCGGAAAAAAGTGTTCTCCAACTTTTATTGGCTCCATAATGTACGGCAGAAGGTTGTACATACAACAAGATATACAGGCAGACGATAAATTTTGATATCCATTTCAATCCTATTACCCTTCTGAGCGAGATCAACTGGAAACGCGAAGAAACTTACGACGTCATATAATCCACACCGATTGGTTGAGAGATATGATCTATTGGAATTAGATCACACCTGGGCTTCCTTCTTTATATGTAATAACAGAAGTTCAGTTTTCATGAACTTCTGGTAATAAGGTTATTCGGTAAAACACATGGGGTGTGGTAGAATATCCTATCAATGCTCTCCAATCGTATAAGTCGCTATGTATCTTACTGATTTCAATTGTACTTGGTGTTCAGAGCGCCCAGCTGTTGAATATTTAATAGTCTTATGACATCACGGCGGCATTTTAACTACTTTACTTCAGTCGGGGAGCGGGGGATAGGGTCATGGTCTCTGCTTTATCCTAAGGTCTACGCCAAGGTTCAGTCCATAATTCTACCCTGCATTACGGTGTCAACCTGGCGGGAGGACGGCAACATCAGAACATTCTCCCACAGCTTGGCGGGTGATTCGGCTGAGCCGACCAGAAAGCACCTACCATTATGTTCCCTTCAAAGCACTATAAAGTGCTCTCGGGATTGGTTGACGCGTTACTGCAAGCCGGTTAGATCCTGCAAGCGACATATCCAAATTGGGGAGGAGATAGGATTTAATTTTAATTAGATTGGATCTGCATGCTTTAACATCGTCCAAATTTATATTATAACATAATGTTGAGAGAGAGACTTCTACGGAATTACAATATTGGATCCATCTCATGGAAATAATAAAACTGTTTAAACTATGCCAGTAACTCGTTAAAATTCCAAAATTCCTTTTGATGAGGTATTCTGGAAAGTTACACGTTCAGGCTAGGTAAACCAAGATGGTAAATCAGGGGAATACCATCTAGACGTAACGCTATGAAAACTTCGTGCGAAATGTTCGCCGATATTCTGCGAGATCCCATAATAAGCCAATCAGGACCATTCCCGATTTTTCTCTCTGACAATGATTGACGTTTACTTCACGGAGATTAACATCTTCGCGCGGCACAATCTTTTAATATTTTCTACCCCCTAACAAAGCCAGACTTCGGAGGGAGTAAAGTCTCTGATCTTCACACACACTGTCTGGAAATGATCCCATATTACCATACTGTTTCTCGATAATGTTTATACATTAGTCCACGTGCTACCGTGTGTAATTACTGTGGGCGTGATTTCATCAAGCTAGCTACCTGATTGGCTAACAAATGCAGTTTCAGATTGGCATGGGATTTATATAGGGCTGAATTCAGATATAATATTCCGTAATATTATATCCGAGTCCACTGAGATTGCTGATCGTTCTTCTTTGAAATATTCTCCCCTGTCGATTGTGGATCGGCCTTCAAGGGCTTTTTCAATTTTTGCTGATTTGTAAATGATAGGATTTTTTGATCAATGTTTATTGCAGGGAATGCCTTTCAGCGAGGCCAACAGACAATTCCGACTTTCATGGTATCCCATAATGCACCGCGAGCACAGCAGCTTTGGCCTCGTTTTGAAAAGGACTTCGCGGTTCACGAAAACAACTGGTGATGCAGCGTTGACCTCGTTTTGAGAACGGATTTCCACAGACATGCCTTCAAACTCATCTATCTCCCAATGGTGAATATGTGCGATGAAGTTTAATATTTGGCTCAGTGGCATGACAGTCCACCAACCACCTTCGCTGGGGGTCTAAGAATACCCCAGCCACCAGTCAGATTTTTGGACCGGATTCGGGGCCGCGCGCACATCGCCGGAAGTCACATCACATATGGTAAAATAGATGTTTGCCGAACATTTCGATTACTTTTCAAGTCCGCATAATACCTATGTTGACCTAGCGTTAAAAAGAATTATCTGGAGGTTATTTTCCCTGTTTATCTGGACAGAGCATATGAAAAGTAGTTCGCTCATGTGCAAAACTGAAGGAGTTCAAACTGAACCGTGCGTACGTGGGTTTTCCCCTATACGTCATAGCAACGTCGTAAAAATCAACTTCCTCTACTGGGGGCAGAGATGATAAATGAGCCTGTGAAATGGAGCATGCGCTGTGGGAAGGATGGACAGTCCACCTTTGCCGATATGATATGTTATACCCGCGATCAAGGCGACATTTCAATTGTGACGCCCGCTGATGTCATTATGTCGAAACTAATGTCCTGTGTCTACACGTCATCATGTTGTCGTAAATCCGATTGGTGCACAACGTTATAATACGACGCTGAAGTTGAAATGTATCCGCCGTTCCCAGAAAGAGGAGTTGTGAGACATTTCTGCGCACGAGGAACTTCCCAAAGCGTCGTCTAATAACGTTGAACGGATTGACTAGGCTTAGCGATAGCGAGCATGTGCAGTGGATGGGTACCAGTCTGTCACTAACACTATCATATAATGACGTGGAACCGTGACGTTTTGGAATCGCGCATTCGTGTTTAAAAACGAGGTGAAAGGGGCGATATATACACATCCAGAAAAAGGTGATGGCCCATCGCTTTTTAATGGTGATCAGACCTGGCCATCACCTTTAAATGATGACGGCTATCACTTTTTAAGGTGATGATTTTTCGTCATCACCCTTAAAAGGTGATGACCTAAATTGACAATCATTGCTCATTACTCTTTAGAGGTGATCGCCATTATTTTTAATGTCATCATAAAAAGGGGTGATGGCTCTAACTCATCACCTTTTCGGGGTGATATTTGTCACCTTTTCTCTGGCAGTGTAGGAATGGTCAATCTGGTTGAAGTAACGTTTCACTCCAAAACGATGCATTATCGACAACCGTGAAGGGGTGAATAAGTGAGTTTTCATGTTGGTTTTCAGAGATTGTTTCGAAAAGTGTATATACCTCTTTTTACCACCTGTACCACCTCGGTAATATAGCCATTAACCTTCTTCACGCCAGCCTGTATCGGTTTCAGGGGAGACAACCACTTGCGAATTACGCCAACCACGGGATCTATACGTTTGGTAACCGTCTGCAGCTGTCAAATGAAAGTCATTTCAGCTTGTTGAACTATTCAACAAAGACAAAGATAATTGACCTAGTGTCGACCAGATGATTTGTATACAGTAGTATATATGTGACTTTTCCAGAACAGAGAGAGAGAAAGAATGTCGCCAATGACGTTCAAACCAACCTCGCCACCAGGGGTCGCTTGTCGCTGGAGGACAGGACCGGATAACTCCGGTTTCGAGATTACGTTCAAACCCGCGACATCTGTGAAATGTACGGATGCTGTTATCTAGTTTTCTGAGCTGAATGTTCGCATTTCAACGTTGATTGAACTCACCTGGGTCTGATATGTAGCTTGTTAAATTTGACAACAATTGCCGTTTCGCATGAGTACTTCATTTCACAGTTGCAGCATCTGATCTTGGATGGGCTATTTCGATAACTCGGACCGGACATTATACCAATTCCCATACCGGTCACTGAATTTCGTTTTCAATGCAGCAGCTATAATGCAACAGCTACATGTATATATACTCTCTGAATATTATATAAAGTATATCCTGGGTGTGTGACACGTATGAATGAGCACTGTAGCAAGGTAACCATTTTCGCTCCACCAGAGACATGCTATCACAATGCCTCTGACTTATAATGGCAACAAGCGTAGTATGTGATAAATATTCATGAGCGCGAAAAGTCATGTGACCTATCACATGACAGCACATATGTCCTACCCAAGCGGCCATCAGGATATATTATATGTTATTAATCGATTGTTTTCGTATTGCCTTCGTATTGACCTGATGGTCGCCGTATTGGCCCGAGGCCGCAGGCCGAGGGCCAATACGGCGACCCGAAGGTCAATACTAAGGCTATACGAAAACAATCGATTCATAATATTTTTATTAATTGACATTTACTGGCCGTGTTCTTGTTTTTCCGAGCTTGAGTGGCAGCATCCGTTTCTTGAGCTGTAACAGGTTTAAATCGTTTTAGATCGTCTCCACATATCTCCTCAAGCTCTAAAATTCCACCCACGAACCCTTGAATAACACGCTCTGCGCTCGCCATCGCGCTGAACAAACAACACTGCTGTCGTCTGTTTTTCCAGTCGTCGGTCCTTACTGCTAGTTACGGCTGCACTCGTTGACCTCGGCCAATACAACATTCAACCCGGCCAATACAGCTTTCAACTCGGCCAATACAACTCGGCCAATACAAGTCGAGTTCGACATGACGTATGGACAGGCCGTTTTACACTGTATTCGGGTAATAACATACACAGTCAATTAATAAATGCTCGTTCTGTCCTGTGAAGTTCAACGCATTCCGTGGTGTAGTGGTTAGCACGCTGGACTCTGAATCCAGCGACCCAAGTTCAAATCTCGGTAGAACTTAATGTTTTCTTTTTGCTCTCTAATATTTGTTTTCGTTATTTTTCATCGATGCATCTATTTGCACGTCTCATTGAAGATTGGATATGTGTATTTCGTTCGGGTTTTACAGATTTTTCACATTTAACAAATTCCTCCTCAAATTCGACAATTTCGGTGTGTTCCTAAGCTTTCCAATGAAATATATTTTATCGATCACTTGCTTGATCCACAAGCCTGTTTCCAAAAAAAAAAATATCGTAAGCGAAAATCTCTCTTTCTCAAGATGGAAGCTACAGCTAATTTCTGGTGATCCAGTAAACTGAACATTGAACCTGTCACAGATAGTCCGCATCAGCTTTTCCTCCATTTCTCGTGGAAAATGCGCAGGTCCGCGCAGTTCGAGTAGCCAAGTGTGTCGGCTGCACAATGACTAGATAATACAGCCGCTGTGATTAGCCACCTAAGAACAGCCGGCACATACTTGAACTGGTCTCTTTATATGCCACAGCGTTTGCCGAAGTATGGCGTAGGGCAAAGCTGTGGCTTCGGCGACAGTGCAAGGTAACTGGCATGGAGTTTGATGCACACTTCAGGAAATGGGTATGCACCCCTCTACTAAACATTTAACTATATCTTCATTAACACTATGGACTATATTAAAACGAAATATATGAGTCCGTCTTACACGTTTCAGTGAGTTGCTGGTGGACAGTGACCTTGACCACTGTCCTTTCAACCCCAGTCTTGGTACCCGCCACATCGCTTCCTACTAGTGCAACCACGCACAAAAATATGATTTTAAATACTTTCCTGATATTTTTTTTATCCCCAGTGAACTTGACCTGTCGACCTCAGTTGGATTCTTGCCTATCATTAGCGTGAGGTATTCCTGAAGTCTGATCACAACCCACATCCTTGGATTAGAGTAATATAACAGAGAAAGTTTCCAATGGATTGTGTTTGTTTGGGAAGGGTGCCGTTCACATTTGAGTCACCTTCGACAATTTTAGTATCTTGTATATCGCCTGTCACTGATATATTCCCTCAAACAAAACATGAAATTCAGAGATTATCTGATTTTAAGGGCATAGTTACCTTGACCTTTGACATAAGGATCTCAATTTTGTAATTTGAGAGAAATCGGTCAATTTGTTGAAAAATTAATTACAATTAAAAATTAGTTAAAGTTAATTGAAGTTTAAAGGCAAAGGACGATGCCACTGGGGAATACAAAAGAGATCAGAAAAGCATTGAAATCACATTTTTGTGTGTGGATGCATTAGTTGGAAGCGATGAGTCGGGTACAAGATTGAGGTCAAACGGACAGCGACCAAGGTCACTGTCCACCAGTAACTCATTGAAACATATACAGGTTAGGGCGATCCCGCTCTCTAAAATGGAGGTAAAAAAGGTCGTTTTTGCTCAATAACTTTGGATTCCTTCTGAACCAATGCATCAAAATTTGTCATAAAATTAATTTGCCATGTGAAGAACCAGCCAATGTTGTTAAACAGCGCGAAGGATGTTTGGCCTATTATTATGCAAATTAGATAGATGACAATTTACATTTTTACTACCATTTAATGCGGATAGTAGATATGTCTGTATGCGCCTGACGAGGATTTTGCTGAATTCATTTGCTGTATTCACTGATTTATTGAGCGAAAACGACCTTTTTACCTCCATTTTAAAGAGCGGGGTTCCCCTAACCTGACATAAGACGGACTCATATATTTCGATTTAAGGTAGTCCATAGTGTCAATGGTCTCAGACCCTGATGACGTATTATATGTCTCTCAATCACGTGATGAATTGTGTATTCATTCATCTGCATGACACGTAAACACTTATCCAGAAATCTAACATCGGTTATGTAACACGAAACCAACTAAATTGTCATTGTCAACGCAAAGTACATGTGCCGCATCCTATATGTAACCCGATACACCAAATTAAAGCTTGCTCTTCCGACTGTGTCAGTCCAGGGACTTCGCGCTGGCAATTTAGTTGATGTCATGTTACATAACGGAGGTGACAGGCTAATTGAATTGTATAAAGATCCCCGCCAGCCATTTAATTGTAATGGATGTTGGGGGCCTGCATTGCATCAAGGGATAGAAGTGAGATTTTATTGTCATGGATGTAGGGGACCTACGTCATCAGGTTTCAGGACAATTAGGCTTTTGTTAAACTTTGAATGGACGGTTGCATACTTATGAGGCGCCGTTTGTGACAATATTGTCAACGACAAATATATAGAGTTAAAACCAAAATATAAAGTCGCCGTTTGTGACAATATTGTCAACGACAAATATATAGAGTTAAAACCAAAATATAAAGTCGCCGTTTGTGACAATATTGTCAACTACAAATATATAGAGTTAAAACCAAAATATAAAGTCGCCGTTTGTGAAAATATTGTCAAACACATATATAGTTAAAACCTTTGTAAATATATATATAAAACGAAATAAATAGGGCCTATATATAAAGTTTTTTTTTTTTATTTTTATAAATATTTTTTTAACCATACATAACGATAGGAAGTTAAAACGTTAAATGTAACGTAAATATAAAGTACACGAACAAACTTAAATATAAAGTAGAAACAGGATATGCCCAAAGGAAGCTGCGCAATCGATGTGCGCGCGAGTGATACTGGTTAATCAAAACTGCAACTGGGTTCTGAAGCGAAACTATGACAGCGGTGAAAGCCACTCGCATGTCCCAGATGTGGCGAATCAAACAAATATAAGATCACGTACCTGAACATATTTCAGCTCACTGCCATTATAATTTAGTAGAGGCCTATTCCAATTTTCAACAATTACTGTTGTCATTTACAATCGTACTTCAGAGTTATCCATCAATTAGATATAAGTACATCTACTTATAAATCAACATAAGATATCCTAGCCTGCAGCCAATATCATAGCCTGTCCCTTTGATGTTCAATCCACGATTCCGCTGGCCAAGTCGCTGGTTGCTATTTGC
>JAVTVY010021600.1:0-85134 GCA_036873755.1 Hanleya hanleyi | reverse complement strand
CCTGTTCATTCTCCAGGTCAGGAGTGTTTATTGGGACACGATACATTCTGAAATGTGTAGAATGAGTCTATATCCAGACAGAATTTTGAATCAACGATGCTGGTCATGACCTGTCTTCTGTGCGGATATACAGGGGAGGCAACCAGTCTATATCCAAATACATAAGCATAATGTCACAAATATCACGAATGAGTTCCTGTAATGACTGTCATGACCTGCCACCCAGGATAATGCAATCTGGTCAGAAGCATAATGTTGGAAATATTCTGACAGATGATCCAGTCACTGAGAATAAGAAATAAAATAAGGCATGTCTGGACAATGTCACAAGCAAATTTGTAGTTATGCCATGAACTGGCAATATGTAGATCTGATTACATCTTCACCAGAGTAGGGCCATTGTTATATAAGATCTGTGTTTGATGTAACCATCCTAGTAAAATATTTCGCAATTTTTGGGTAGCCTCATTTTTTTTTTATTTGAAATATAAAGGATTCCAGTAGTGATCTGTTTAAAATTTTCAAAAATAATGTTCTGATGACTTTTTCAGTTATAAATAAGTAGATACCAATAAATCTACATATGCATAACCTATAACCAATTTCAAATCTTGTTTTATAAATGTTTTGTCAAAATCACATTTGATAATGATAAATTATAAAATAAAATAAAAATGCCTTCCAACCTACCTACTCACCAATATCCAGAAAACCTGATGACATTTTATCCTTCTTTCTATCCCATGATGCATTGTGTATCCATGCCAACTGAATTACAGTTTCCACCTGTGTAGTCCAAAGATGGTTAATTTATACTTCTGATTCCCACAATGCAGTGCAGTGATGACATCAGATTAATGTCTATTATTGAACCTTAGTTACAACTATTATTATGGATGGCCTAAAGTTAATCTGCCATGGCAATTGTCCAGTAGGCCTGCTTACCATGCTTACTAATTTGTGAATATATTATTTGGATCTCACATAAAATTGAGTAGTAAACAGTCTCGACCAGGACTGAAATTCTGAACATTTCATGCCTTGAATCTAGAAAGAGATACTGTTGCCTTAAATAAATATCATTTTCTTGCAGGTTCAGTGCATTCTCAGGTTGAAGACACTTGTGAGCTTCATGGTGGGTATTCTGATCGTGTTAACCATTATGCCTGTGAGTAGAACTTGTACATGGACTGCAAAAATAAATGAAATTTAAATTTATCGTTCTCAAAACTGCTGAACTAAGAAGATTTATCTTGCTGTTCCCTCATATTTTTCTGTGCAAGAAGAAACAAGGAAACCTTTCCTGAAAATTCATCAGCAATCTCAATTCCAGATCCTCATCAGTCATGGGAGAATAGCAAGAATATATTTTCATGGTGGATTTCATCATTGAGACAAGTGTAATCTATCATCTAAATGTAGTTTAAATCTGTATTAGACCATCAGTTTGTCAAAAAAGTTATTCTTTAGGACTGATGAGATCTTTAACTCTACCAGTCTATGATCATTTAATCTTTCAGAATATAGGAGTTGATGACCAGGAGATGAAAGCGTGACCATGCAGGCTGTATGGTGCTTGAGTAACACTAAAATAATCTTCTCACTCGTGATTCTATGTAAAAAAAAGGAAATAAATCTGAATGCTAAATGTTACTTTTCTCTGTACATGTTTTGCAGCCATTGTAAGTCGACCTCAGTGAGTTCTCTTCATATTTGAGTCTGTACCGCCTACAATGCCCATATAAGTAACAACCTCTTCATTTCACTGCATTGCAATGGTCTAGTGGTTAGAGCATCCTCCTGACAAGTGGGAGGTCCTATGATCAGTCTCTGGTCGAGTCATATCTAACACTTAAAAATTGGAACTTGTTGCTTCCTTCATTGATGCTCAGCATTAGGAGGATAGAACAATGTGACTGGCTGAAGTATTGATAAAGACAGCACTATAACAAGAGACAAAATTGGCTTCAATATGCGCCAGCAAAACAAACACATTAATTTTGTAATGAAACAATTAGCTTTCCCAAAATAGAGCACTGGCTTGTTTAGGAATATAGCAACTGTTGAACTTTTGACCTCAGAATCAACAGGAGCTCGGAATATCCGAAAGACAGAATGCATATTCTAGAACTGGAGGGATCACATCTCAAAATGAATATGTTTGCTATGACGGTATACATGAAGTTTGGTCACATTCCACAGCCCTGAATTGAAATATACTGCTGATAAATTCTCATTTTCCTGATCTTCAAGCCGAGTGATTACTTGACTGTTGATCTTTTGACCTGTCACAGTGCCCAGACAATGCAGATCATATCTACTGTTTCATCTCTTTGGAGAATGTTTCATCTGTTTCATCTGTTAGTTTCAGATTTCTTTTTGAACTGTCACAGATCCAAGATATTGCAGATCATATCTAATGTTACATCTCTTTGATTTCAGATTTCCCTAGGACCTGTCACAGTACCCAGACTTTGCAGATGATATCTACTGTTTCGTCTCTTTGGTTTCAGATTTCTCTGTGACTGGTTATAGTACCCAGACATTGCAGACCATATGTACTGTTTCTTCTGTTGGTTTCAGATTTCTTTTTGACCTGTCACAGATCCAAGATATTGCAGATCATATCTAATGTTACATCTCTTTGATTTCAGATTTCCCTAGGACCTGTCACAGTACCCAGACGTTGCAGATGATATCTACTGTTTCATCTCTTTGGTTTCAGATTTCTCTGTGACTGGTTATAGTACCCAGACATTGCAGACCGTATGTACTGTTTCTTCTGTTGGTTTCAGATTTCTTTTTGACCTGTCACAGATCCAAGATATTGCAGATCATATCTAATGTTACATCTCTTTGATTTCAGATTTCTCTATGGACTGTCACAGAACCCAGACAAAGCAGATCATATCTACTGTTTCGTCTCTCTGGTTTCAGATTTCTCTCTGACCTGTCACATATCCCAAACAGTCACAGATCCCATTATATCTACTTTTTCATCTGTTTGGTTTCAGATTTCTGTATGTCCTGTCACACATCACAGACTATGCAGATCGTTTATCTACTGTTTCATCTGTTTGGCTTCAGCAGATCATTTATCTACTGTTTCATCTGTTGGGCTTCAGATTTCTCCATGGTCAGTCACAGATCCCCGACTATGCAGATCATATCTACTGTTTGGTTTCAGATTTCTCTTTGACCTGTCACAGACCCCAGAATATGCAGATCGTATATCTGCTGTTCATCTGTTTTGTTGCAGATTTCTCTATGACCTGTCACAGATCTCAGACAATACAGATCATGTTTTAACAAGCAGTCTTGTCTGCTCTTGCCTTCTTCAAGACAACCTGTGCTACTTTTGCATTTCTGACACTTTCTTCACTTAGGTAATGATCACATAGGCCAGGCTAGGGGGTTTGGATTAGAAATGCTTGCTAAAGTACGAGATGTGAAAAGCAAGTTAAGCTATTTGTCCTTGACATTCCTGTCGGTCATATTTGAAGTGCTGAAATACTGTGCACATTATCATTGTGTTTAAAATTAATGTACCTACCTCTTTACTAATCACTGAAGCACAGAATTGTCCAGTTGCTCTCTTTATACACCTATCCTTAGACATGGGGCAAATAGGAACCCTTTTCATTTTGAGGTTAAAATGTTCAAGGAGATCAATGTGATGAAAAATATGAAAAATTTGAAAATCAATTTTCCTATTTCTAAGCTAAAACTTACCTTCACATACCTTATTGCTATCATGTTCCTACGCGATTGCCCCATTGTAAAACCTTACCACAGAACCAAAAGAAATAGTCCCTGTAATGCCCCAATGCCCATGCGCGAGTACCCAGAATCCTCTCTGTCTGACCACGTCACTTCCTTCTTTCCTATTCAATCGCAGTGTGAATAACCCATTAGCAGGGAGGCTGGGAGGGCCATCACAGTATGTGAAGGTAAGTTTTAGCTTAGAAATAGGAAAATTGATTTTCAAATTTTTCATATTTCCTACGCTGTAAAACTTACCTTCACATACCTTATTGCTAGAATATCATAGCAGGAGGAGGGAAATAGTGGTCAAACAGAAAAGTTCTCAAGTATAGGCCGCAAGGCAAAACAGGAGTCAGCGAGATAATCGAGTGCCATAAAGACATATAACATGACGGTATGGCCATCGATATAATCACCCAGCCCTAATATATACATATAAGCGGGCCTAGTGAATGGCTGACAAGCACTAGACCTAAACCTCGCGCCCCCCCCCCTTTTTTTGAAAATTTGGGGAGAGCAGACACTTACCAGATTTAAAAAATGGTAAAATCACTAGGAGGTCTAGTGCGTAGACGGGTCCGCAACTGACTGGGCAGCCACCAGGGGTCCCAGTGAGAAGATGTCCCGTCGTTGGAGCGTCAGACCCTGGAGGTAGTGAGACACGAAGGTAACATTACTCCTCCAGTAGCAGGCCCTCATTATGTCGGACACGGATCTATTGGTCCATAGAGGCCAGGATGCCGCCATGGCCCTGACCTCATGGGCGGAGACCTTGGACAAGGAGATAACCTCAGGTGGTACGTCCGTGTACGCAAAACGAATAGTCTTGGCAAGCCAGGAAGATATAGTATTTTTAGATATCTCCTGCTTGGAAGAGGGCCCAAACGGGATGAAAAGACGCACCCGCCCAGCTCTCATATGCTCCACACGTGCCAGGTAACAGGAGAGAGCTCTGACGGGGCACAAGACTCTGTCATCGTCAACAGCCGCGGACAGGATGTTGGACAGAGCCGGGATGACGAACTCTCTCGGAAGATTGTCGTAGAGGGACTGGTTCTTCGCAACAAAATCAGGGAGAGTAGATAACGCCACCCAGGCCCACTTAGGGTTGTATCTCAAAGACCTAAAGTCCAAGGCATGGATTTCTGATACGCGGGCGGCAGAGGCAAAGGCAATCAGAAATACGGTCTTGTAAGATAGAAACTTCAACTCACAGGTGCCGATGGGTTCGAAGGGTGGCTAAGAGAGCCGTCTCAGAACCAGAGCCAAATCCCATTTAGGAAGCTGCGGCGTCGGAGTAGGCCTCTCCACCCGAAAGGAACGAAGAAGGGCAGAAAGGTTGACGTCGAGTGATGGGTTGACACCTTTGGTTAATTGAAGTACCCTGGAGATAGCGGACCGATAGCCGTCGACCGTGGCCGGAACAAGCTGCCTGTCATGGAACAGATGCAAAAGGAAGTCTGCTACCTGGTGAACAGTGGCAGAGGTTGGAACAATTCCACGTCCAAAACACCAGGTAGCGAAGGACTTCCACTTGTTCTGGTACACCGCAGTCGTTGATGCTCTGGTGGACCGGACCATCCTTTCGGACGCTTCGACAGAAAATCCAGCCTCAACGAGCTGATGCTGGAGCACTTGAACGTGGTCAGTTGAAATAGACCGGGATTCGAGTGATACAGGCTGGATCTCGGCTGACGAAGCAGGTTCCACCAAAGCGGCAGCCGACGAGGTACGTCTATGAGAAGATCCATCAGGTCTGGAAACCATGGGCGAGTGGGCCACCACGGAGCCACAAGGTAGACCACGCACGGCTGTGCTTGGATCTTCCGGAGGACTTGTGACAAGATTGCTGGCGGCGGGTAGGCGTACGCAATCATGTCGGACCAGTCCAAAGACAGGGCGTCGACTGCTAGGGCTGCTGGATCCGGAACGGGAGACACATAGGCCGGCAGTAGATGGTTCCAACGGGTGGCGAACAGATCTACGTTCGGCGTCTCCCATATCCGAGACATCTGGGCTAGGATGTCTTCGTGGAGCTGCCATTCGGTCGCTATTATCTGATTCGGTCTGGACAGTGCGTCGGCTAAGACGTTCAGATGACCGGGAATGTGGCGAGCTCGCACAGAAATTCCGTTGTCCCAACATAGGCTGAAGAATTTCTGTGCTTGATCCAGCAGTTGGGGAGAGTGAGTTCCTCCCTGCTTGTTTATGTAGGCGAGGACTGTCGTGTTGTCCGTTGCTACTAACAAGCGTTGGTTCTTGAGGTCTGGAAGCAATCTCTGTATGGACAGGGTTACGGCCTGGAACTCCAATACATTGATATGTAGCTTCCTCTGGCTGTCGTTCCACAAGCCGGATATTGACCTCGAACCCAAATGTGCTCCCCATCCTTCCATCGATGCGTCCGTGAACAGTTGACGGGACGGCTGAAAGGGTAGGAAGGTGACACCTATCATCACGTTCTCCGGCTGCAGCCACCAGCGTAGGAGACGTTTGACATCCTCTGTCACAGGGACAGTAGGATTCAGGTGCCGTTTCGGCCAATGGTTGTTGAGGTGCATCATCAACGGCCGAAGCTGCAACCGACCTCGAGGTGTTACATCCTGAGTTGATGTTAACAGGCCGATAATTGCAGCGAACTGGAGAGCACGTCTGTGCGATGCTGACAGGAACGTCGGCACCGACGTCAGAATTTTCTTCCAGCGGTCTTCCGGAGGTTTCGCTAACGCTGAAAGGGTGTCGTAGGAAACTCCGAGAAAGACTCGAGACTGGGATGGTGTCAACTCCGATTTGCCCTCGTGAGGAAGATAGCCCAGAGCAACAAGGATCTCCCAAACGAAATTGGTGTCCTTGCGGAGTTCCTCCCTGCACTGATTCCGTAGTAGGGAATCGTCGAGGTAGAAGTGGTACTTGAGACCTCTCGTGTGCAGGAATGACGCCACCGGGTTGAAAATTCTGGTGAAGACCCAAGGGGATGTGGATAGTCCGAAAGGGAGCACGCGTAACTGGAACTTCCGGTTGCCAACCAGGAAGCGCAGATACTTGTGATGAGCCCTGTAGATCGGAACATGCAGATATGCATCTTGGAGGTCGAGAGACGTCATCCAATCCCCTTGTAACAGAGCCGAACGAATAGACCGGAACGACTCCATCCGGAAATGAGGAGGCGGGGCCAAGAAGTCCTTGTTCAACCGACGCAGGTTTATAACCATACGCATTTCGGTGGTGTTCTTCTTGGGGACCAGGAACACCGGAGAATAAAAGCCCGGGGACAGATCGTTTGGCGGAAGTTCTATAGCTGCACCCTTCACTACCAACTTGTCCACGGACCTCTGAATCTCCATCAGGTGCTCCCGACGCACTGGAATTCGAGACGCCCTGGGTGACGTAGTCAACGGGGGAGTTGTGGCGAACTCCAGCCGATACCCATGACGTAGGGTGTTCAACACCCACGAATCCGCCTGGATTGCCTCCCAATTCCTCCAAAACCTTACAAGTCTCCCGCCTACCGGAAGCGCCGGATCTGGTGGAATTGGGAACGGCGGCAACGTGCGGTCTCGCCATGCAGAAAGCACATCTGCATGGCCCGTGTCCTCATTTCTTGGAAGCTCTGGCGGACTTCCCTTTTCCGCCACCACGTTTAGAGTGGCCGCTCCCCCCTCCCTTCGAACCTCCGCCGGATTTCGAAGAGGAGGGTACATCCTTCTTGGCACCAGCCCCGGAAGAAGAACTCTAAGATGAAGCTTTCTTCGGGGCCGAGGAAGACGACGACGCGGCCTCGGGGGCCGATCGCTTCCTTTGTTGCGGACCAAAGTAAGAATGAGTGGTCCTGGCAGCGGACATTTCATTCTGCAGCTCAGGTAGTACACCGGCAAACAGAAGTCCTGAGGCGGGGGACTGCTCCCTTAAGGTCGATCTCACACTGGCCGGGGTATACGTAGGCAGGGCCGAAAACAGTGCAAGACGCCTTAAGTGTACAAACATAGCGGACATGAAGACTGAGGATGCCATCAAGTCCGCGTCTGCACGCGCAGCTGCCGTCAGGAAGTCCTTCATCAGGTTGACGTCATCCACCGGGACAGATACGTAACCGGAAGGTGACGTTTGGGGTATGCGATTAAGAATCGTGCGAATGGCGTAAAGAAACCAATCGAGATGGGAAGTAATCGCTACCTCCTGTCTAGAAGTGTCCTCCAGTAGACACATCTGACGAACTATTAAACCTATCGAAGAGGCTGGCAGGAATAGATGTTGCTGGAGGACACTGCCTATCAGAAGGGGGAAGTAAGGCAGAACCGGAAGCAGCCGCATACTGGGACATCGCCGGCCTAGCTGGGTATCTAGGCAGATGTGGGTGAGCAACCCTCACTTGTCGTCTCGGAATAGGTGCATGATATGGCATAGCATATCTGACAGGCCTAGGAGAGGGAGAACGGAAGTGAGCACCCGATGTACCGGAAGTCGGATGTGTAGAAATACGTGCAGTAGGAAACACACGACGTGGTACATCAATAGGTCGGACTACAGAAGCCACAGAAGGGTATGAAGTAGGCCTATACACTACACTGCGTACAGGGAGCGGAGAGTACGGCGGTGCAGCATAGGGAGCCGATCTGCTATACATCGATGACGTAACCGGAAGTCTGTTCATCGATGACGTCACTCTCGTGTCATACATCGACGAATGACCCGGAACCCCATAACCAGATGGATAGGCAGGAACATCATACGCAGAGGCAGTCCTATAGTAGGATGAAGTAGCCGACATCGGAGCATGCGCAGAAACAGGAGCGGAAGTTCCGATGTGATACGATGATACCGGAAGGTAAGACGATACCGGAAGGTATGAAGTCAATGGTTGCATATAAGCATCCGAGAAACTCGGAGCTACCGTTGGCCGGAAGTCATAACTGGACACAGGCACACGTTGACGCTGGTCCGGTTGAGCAAGCTGCGGGGGAGCTGACAAAGGCTGCTGTAAAGGTGCCCTGGACAGCCTGGGAACATTCAGTAGGGAATGACCCGACGCAGGAAAACCGGAAACGGGTGTAATAATCACCGTAGACTGCACTGGGCGAGGTGATATTACGGACACTGGAACAGCTGACATCTCCGTAGTTGGTATAGACGTAGATGAGCTGCGCCGAGATGAAGACAGATTCTCCGGAAGTGACGAGTCCTTGACCACGGAAGTCACAGTCTCCGGATTGACAATCCGAAACAGGGGACCCTCAGTCGGAAGTGACGTCATAGATGTCGGATCAAAGTTGGCCGTCAAGGTCAAGGACGTCCCGTGCAGTAACTTACCTACGGGACGTCCGCCATCTTTGTTCGCCATCTTGGCCCCTGAAACAGAATTTGCACATGGAGGAGGAGAAATACTGACTACATTCGGCAAATTACTAGATGGAGTTACACTCATATCCTGCGTAACGGACATATCAAGAGAGGCAGACTCCTCCGGCTCGTTCACAGGTGAGCGAGACGGAGAGCCGACCAAGCTCTCGGCACAATCGAAGCCGGGCGGGGGCAAAACTTCACTGGCATATGAACCGACAAGATATCGTTGGAATACATCGTCGGCCCATAGCTCGCATTCTGCACACTTGGCATACTGATCACACCAGATCCCTCTACACGGCGGACAAGCTGAATGCGGATCCGTCGTGGGTTTGGATCGTCCACATACAACACAAAACACGGACGCCATCTTTATTACGATTCGACAATACTCCCTGACGATGTTTGAAGTCCAGGTAGGTCTCGAATCCAAGGAATTTGGTAATATTCCTTCTTCTCTCTCAAGGTAATATCCCAGGAAATCTCCGTAGGTAATCCAAGGTTACGAGTAAGGAATATCGTGGTATTACAGATGTAGATCTTGAAACTTTTACGGGAGCACAATGGAACTACGTCTGACCGCTACGATTGTAGAGGAAAGAAGGAAGTGACGTGGTCAGACAGAGAGGATTCTGGGTACTCGCGCATGGGCATTGGGGCATTACAGGGACTATTTCTTTTGGTTCTGTGGTAAGGTTTTACAATGGGGCAATCGCGTAGGAACACGATAGCAATAAGGTATGTGAAGGTAAGTTTTACAGCGTAGGAAATAATCTGGATCATGACAAACCTCGGGTATATCACTACCGGTACCTTGATCTTGTAGGCATAAATCTGTGAGTCTACAATTTACTTTATGCCTTTCTCATTTGAGATTGCAAATATTAATTCTGGTCAAGTGTGTGGGCATGTTTTGAAGCCCTACAGGCTCTTGTTAAATTTGATTTGAAATGTGAATTTTAGAGAACTCCTGCCTTTGTCAAGGGAAATAACTTTGCTGAAAGTGTTGATCAATTCTCATGGTTCAGTACAATATGCAGCCGACCAGAAGCAGAAGGCTGATCGCAGTTTCTCCTACATTAAAGTGTAACTGTGGTACTTGTGTAAGTGCACCTCATATTCAAGTTAACGATGTGAATAATAGAACGTTTTTCCCAACATTCTGTCATTTTATGGCTCAGAGGGTTCAAAGGCAACTTTCTACAATGAGAGAAATCTTCACTGCCCCTTTTTGACGTCATAAATTGAGCGTCCTCATGCACAGTCTGCTTGATGTCGAGGCAGTGCAGAGAATGGAACAGATTAACAATGTTGCGTTGTGAGATGGATAATCGTTCCATAATAACGTCGCAAGTTCCGATATGCTTGTGGCGCTATGCACTACAATAGCATTAATAACTTTGAAATTGTCAAATTTAAAGTCGTAAAACAAGAAACAGGGTATAAATTCAATAATTTGGAAGATTATCTTGAATCTGATGTAAACTTACAGAAGTACCACAGTTACACTTTAAGAGGTGATACAGTTTATTAGAGTGACTGATCAGAATTCGTAGCAAACTTTGGTGGTGATTGAAAGTTAGTAGATTGATTCAATTAATGGGTGCTCATCATAAGGACAAATGAGGACATACAACTGAAATTACTTTCAAGCAGTTTCAAAGTTTTATTCCATTTGCAGGTAGGAGTAAATATTGCATCACTTGATCTGTCAGTCGACGATGTCTTGTAGTATGGAGATCTTGGTGCTGGTAGCTGAAAATCGGTGACTCCAAAATTTTATTTGGAAATTTACAGGTAAATAATCTGCACTTTCATAAAGTCAAGTAATCTCAAGACATGCTGAAATAAAACATGTTATCTTGTAATTATTATTAGGTTTTATTATGTAAACTAGATTCCACCTAACGGATTTCAATTCTCTCTCTCTCTCCAATGTAGGCCGCAGTGTTAATAAGTTCGTCCTAACTGCTAAGAATGAAGGATCTAAATTGGTGATGTTGCAGTGAATTCCTTCTCTAAATGCATACAAGATATGTGAGAAATTGTATTAATTGCATGTTGATATGATATATATGTTTCTTCACAGAATAACCCATGCTACAGTACACTTGTCCTCATGGTGGTGAATAATCCAAGCACAAAACCAATGCCATCGCAGTGTGGATGATCTGCTATTTGAGAGTTGAGATTCTCAGCCGGAGACTGTCACAGTGTGGATAATCTGCTATTTGAGAGTAGAGATTCTCAGCCGGAGACTGTCCCAAGAATTTTGAAACATTATGTCAAATCGACAGAACTTGAGAACTGTACTCTTCCAGACTCATTTCTTTATCGTGTAAATTTCCTTTCAACTTCACAATAAGCGACTCCTAGACTGCATTGCAACGCCACAGAGGAGCAACCTGTCAAATAAAAGGATGATGAAATCAGATTTTAATTTATGCTTTTGATATGGTGTCAGCGAGCCACATGTATCATTGGCATACATGTACTTTAGTTTAACTGATCTCAACATGCTCAAAGAAGACCAAATTGGAATGACAATATGTAATGAATTTCATTATAATGAGGGTTCACTGTATATTCATACGATTGCACATTATGTCTGTCAGATCTGTGATTCACTGCTTAAATGTGAAAGGCAAAGGTCATATTTTGTCTTTTATGTTCTTCATGGGTTAATGTTGGAACTATCAGCTTATTTACTTCTTTTGGTTTTATTAGAAGTATTTTGTCTACTAACTAGTAGCTTTAGAAAGGTTGGTATCTCAAGCCTGGTCAATTTCACAAATGAAATCTGCATCACTTATCTGGCCTTGTTACCCCTCGGGCAAATGTGCCCGAATGGTATTGTCATCGTTGCTTCATCTGTCTGTCTGTGGACACGGTTTCTCAAGAAGGATTATAGCCAGCATCTCTCACAATTCAGAAAACATCACATGGCATCAAAATAACTCCCATTTAGCACCATGTTAAAAATTGCTGAAGTGAATGGATTACCTCGGCAATTGCTGAATGCTGTGGCCAATTGTGAGGGTTGAGCCAGGCATTGAAATTCATACCACTTATGCATCTGGTGAAAGGTCAGAAGCTTATTGAAAATGACTGAACTTGGCCTATTTTATCAAGGTCAAATTCTATTATTTGCTATACATTATTTAAAGATTAAAGCTAAGGTCTCCAAATTCATATTAAATATGCAATTGGTGATTGCCTAGAAGCCTATTCCAGTTGATTGACCTTGACCTATTTTTTCAAGGTCATATACTGTTATGAAATGTTTTGAATTATGATATAACATGAAGAAATGTACTAGGCTATCCAAATTAATACTATGCATACATCTGGCAATGGCCCAGAGGTGTGCTGAAGATGACTGACCTTGACCTATTTTCTACAGATCAGATTCTATTCAGTACAATATTTCATGAAGGAGTATATCTACCTTGTCCAAATTTATACCATGTATGCCTGAACCTGAAGTCTATTGAATATCACTGACCTTGACCTATTCTCTAAGTTAAAAGGTCAAATTCTATATGTTCAAGTGTATAAGATCTTGTTCCATATGCAATTAAGTTAGAATAGACCAGATAATTGTTGAAGATGATTGACTTTGATCAGTATTTCCAAGATCAAACTACTTGATTTGATTATGCTCTACCAGAACCTCACCGCAAAATTTTCCCATCAATTAAGGCCTTGGCAAAAGCCGACCTGGCTCAACTTCTATGTATTTCTAAAATGATAGAACTACAGTCAACACTACTAGATCACCTTTTTGTCAACCTACAATACATGATGTTGTCAAAGTTGTAAAAGTACATCGTATTCAATGCACGACTGTAGGCAATAACTGAGAGCCGACATGGCCGAGGGGTATTGGAGCCCATTGGGCCATTTTATATCACAGCTCGGTCAATACTTGGATGGGTGACCGGGTGCTGTACTGGCTGGGCTGATCAGTGTCCAGGGTAATAGGAACTGTGAGCACTCTCATGTTCTGGCACATGTAGGCACCGTCGTGATATGACTGAAACAAGGTTGAAAACGACGTTAAACCCTACTACTCACTCACCCTTTTATGTCACAGGTCGGATGTCCATGCTTGTAATGTTCCGTCTTCAGGTGACTGGAAGTAAGGAAAGGAAAGATTACGTAGTGATGTTTGTGTGCAAATTGGAATCAGCTGGGCTTGGGGAAAACATTTCAAAAGATTCTAGCAGACAAACTACTTCAAATTAAATCAAGTACCGGTAGCAGATATACCGATATTTTTTATCATTATTCAACTTATACATGTTATATAAAATACTAAAAGAAGAATCTAAAAACCTTTGCATTTTAACTTTAAAAGATGCAGCAATAATTGAGATTGGCTTTGTTTAAGTTAACAAATACTAAATATAGAGTATTCACTTTGAAAGACCCAATACTTGATATCTGGTCCTACAACAATGGTAATGTGAGTGGAACTCCTGATATAATTGGCCATGATATAAAGTTATGTACCGTGGATTCGCGAGTTCAATGTTTAAATTCACACACCCTGCATCTGACCGTAGTTCAGCCGATGTGCACAATGTCTTGAGATGGGTAAGCCAATGTTGAAAATTCTGATTTATTTCAAATTTATCCTAGGGCATCACCTTCGCTATCGCTATGGTTATGATTGACAGGTGTGCCTGAAAATTACATGCGCCTACTCCATCGATAGACAGTATACGATGCCTTGCAAGTATTCTGAGTATAGCTAATACAACAAAATGCTGTGGTATTTTATGCCAATCATCCCTTGAATTCTTTCATAGATAATATTGTATTAGTTGGATAGACGATGGTGGTGTGTAAACAGAAAGTGATAAACACTTCCTGGTCCACTGGTGAAAAATCTATATACATGAATATGGATTTTTGAGTTTCTATTTTATTTCATTTTGGTGTACCATAACTAAAATATTCCATTTTTGGTACAAACAACAAACAACCTCGCAGTACAAAATGCTCTTTGAATAAGTTTCTTTCAGTTTCAATCACGAAACAATGTTTTTTTCAGTTTTCTTTTGAATAGTCTACTTAAAAAAAAAGAAAATCTTTCATGAAAGTTTAATGTAGTAATGATTAATCATTTTGTAAAATGTCATTTTTTGTTCTTCAGTAGAATCTCTCTTATTTCCACTATCAATGTTGAACATTTGTGGGAAATGAATGAACATTCACTGGTACAATTGCTGTTTCGGACCATTTTGCATGGCAGGACGGTAAATTTAACCCATTCATGAGCATATTAGTCCATTATCTTTGATGTTCAGTTAGACAGTGAAATAATATTGGTTGGTAAGCTTACACCACCATCTAGCATAATCAACCTTTCAGAATAATTGCAATATATCTGATATTGCAGTATTTGGTCTTCAACCCATCAGATTGTTATTTCTCACGGAGGAGACCGTCACTGTATTGTTTGGGAAGTGCCTTTATAACTCGTTATGATTTACATTTCCAAATAAAGTTGTTGCGATGGACATCCCAGGTATTTTAATAGTGTTTTGACTTATAAGACTATGCTGTTTGTGGAAATATAGTAAATTCAGAGACCACTCAAAATTATGTAACCCTGCCTGAATCGACTGCTTATGTTAATGGGTGCAGTCGCTGTATATAATTCAAGGAGGTACTCTCTAAAAACAATCGCTGTAACAAAATTGCACATCCACAATAATTGTGTTCCAGTGGTACACAATTTTGAAGAAAACCTACACATCTTGTGTACCAGTACACAATTTTTTGTGGATGTGCAATTTTGTATACCGGGGTACAGTTGTTTTTACAGAGTATCATACATGATGGTGTAACCCTCCATTATTGTAAATGTTTGTGGAGTGGAAGGGGAGAGGGGGGCTAGGGGGGAGAGGGAGACCTGACTACTAAGGTTTTTGCGGGTTCCTTAAAGTATACTTTCCTGAAAACACTGCATGGTAGCTTGATTAAGTAGCCACGTATTCTCATGTTAGTGGGAAGGGGGGTGGATGTATCTGTGGCGGTGTTACATAATTGTGAATGGTTTATAATTCTGCTCGCTTTCTTCCATCATATGTCTGGGCTTGCTCGTCCATAGGCCTTCAGTTCGTCTGTACCGCCGATTTTGTCTACGTTGGAAATTGAATCTGTTCTGAATCTGCTCTGAATCTGCTGAATGAGTTGACCTTCCGTGAAAAAGGATCGCTTAGACACCAGAAATTACCTTTAGGTTGAAGATGCTGATCTTGAAGACACTGCTTAAAACAACCAGGAAACTTCTTTGATGATGCCCAGGCCTCCATGCGGACTTTTAAGCATTTGTTTTCTGCCAACAGCGACAACAGCAGCTCCGCAATGTTGTTGTTGTTGGTACAGGAAGCAATGCGTGTTGAAAATACGCTTTGCATGCTGGGATATGAACTACGTCATAAATACCAAACTGCGGCTTTCGGAGTGAAAACATATATTGGTCCAAATGTTAGCCACGCCATGATGGACCGAATGAAATTGTCACATCGTTTGTCCACACCCACACGCTCCTACATTGGCGGTGAAAAAACCGTTTGTCAATATATGATGTACCATATGTTTACCAATGACGGACCATGATGGTTACAGCTTGGGGAAAACGCGTGTGTAGTCTTTGGATATGCCGGGACCGGGGAACAAAATTGCAACTTTGTATCTTTCGTTGCCATGCGACGAGGAACACCTGTGCTTTCCGAAACCCTGTATTGATGTCACCACGGCAAACATCGGTGAGGCTCAGCAGCGACTGAAGACGCCAAACAGAACTATCTTTTCATCAAGGCAAGCATGATCAAGCATCGATGATACTGTACACCATATAGGTAAACACAAAATATGCGATTGAAGGTGCCGACAGATGACACCTATTGATCGTTCAAACAAAATTAACAACCTTTTCGCGGCCTAAAATCCCGGCCGGAAAGGATGTAAACTTACCGATCCGGTAAGTAACAAAAAGTAACCGCACACACTATCTCTCTCTCTCTGCTATTCGTTGCCACGTCTCTCGTGACGTCATAATTAATAAAGAGATGATTTTCAACACGTTCCGCTTGTCATTTGTCCTGTCTGCGATTTGGGATTTAGCCCGGCCCTGTATGGAAGACATAGGCCTTGTGTACAATTCTGCATGCAATTAATAATAGACTTTCAGCATTCACGACAAAGAGTGAATAAACACAACCTTCAGACCTACACACACTTCTATTGATTTATTGTACCGAAGGTTATCTCGGAGAATAGGAGACTGGCTACAGTGATTGGACCATACATGTATTAATTCCGGGAGTGTCTTTGCGTAATATTTTAGATAGTTGAATTTGGCAAATGTTCATGTCACAAACCCTGTCGTCGTCATAGTGATGTTGATTTTATGACATCTCTTCCGCCTGCTATTCTCTGAAAGTTACACCATAAACACAAGATATTTCATCGTTCAGCTGTTCTCCAACGTGGGTAAATTTCACTTTGTCGCGACATAATTATTCCCCTTTATCCGTGCGCCGTACGTTTCGTAATTTTGTGGTACATCGTGGAACTTTGGATCAAGACTACCGTAATTTGTGTATGGAAGCTCAATTATCTGAAGTTTCAAATAGACTTTTTCTGCTATCCCCGAATGGTAATATCTCACAGATATCATAACTCCAGCCGTTCTCACAGGGGCCTGGGACATGAGTTTTGTGGTGAGAGAGGGGATCGAATGTCTCATAATTTATAGGGTCTCCTATATAGCTGTAACGGTTACCCGTTTGTGTATAGAACAGATTGAATCAGGACCGTGTACTCCCGCTGGAATGTGGAAGAACGACCTTGACCCATGTCGTCAGCGGCGAGCAGGACAGATTTCGGAAATGCATTCCCCTGTATTTCTCGTTTACCAGACCGAGTTGGAAGCTGATATTTAACGATTACGTCAGTTATGAATTATGGTTTGTTCTTCCATAGCCATATTTATTCAGCGAGGTCTATATAAACGGTTCGGGAAAATGTGGTTTAAGTGACAGTAAAGAGGGCGCTGGTATCGTCGACTGTGATTGGCCGTGGTTCACGGAAGTGCGGTAGCCCTATATAAGCTTGAGCTGACGTAGAGATCGGGGACAGACTAGAAAGAAAGTGCTGGAGGAACACACGCCAGGTCAGCCTGTAATTCCTTGATTTTGGCATAATTACGGTTGAGCCGTAATGCAGTTGTTTTTGGCCTGGGAATCTAAAAGCTTGTAAATCCTGTAGTTAGTGTAACCTGTAACAAACACGCCAGTCCAATGAGAATTTGCCGGCTCGCATCTTCAGGTGGAAACGTGTTTTGTGGTTATACTATAGTTTAGGGAACACGACAGTGTGTTCGTGTTGTATGTAGTTTTGGGACCATGGGTAATACTGTAATGAGACATGTGTTTGCCTGTAGCACATTTAGGCAACTTGCATGGTCTAACTTCAGTATGAAATAGGGCTTTTAGATCTATATACCAGTAGGTTGATAATTTCGACATTATTGCTGTGCTATCTCGCTGCACTGGGACTAAAGCCACAATATTTGTGTCGATTTGTTGACCGTGAAGCGGTATATATGCTAAGTCAGGAATTCCCTCACCCCAAGAAGTATACAACTGCACTAAACACAGGGAGAAATAAGCCAAACTTCCACTGCCATAATACAACGACGCAAACGGCTGTGCAACGCTATACGGGCGAAAACGAGCACCGTGGTTACGGCCGGGCGAAGCAAATCAAGTACAGGCGGGCGTGCTGCTTTCATCAAGAAACGTCGGTAAACCGTGTATTCCGGGGGCCCAGCAAACAGGGTCGAGTAGTCCGCTACCCGAACGGCGTCCAGCAGGGAAAGAGAGAAGTACAGAACATCGTACAGGACAGAAAGATACAGCACACAGATTCCACCAAGAGGAGACGTGTATTTATCACACGTTAAATGAAGAAACACAGACCACAGATTACACAGTCAAGAAAGCCACAGACCACAGATCCATACAGGGAAGAAATGCGTATTTATCACGCATAAAGGCATGGTGCAGATGGGCCAGCTTTTAACGATGTAAAAGTGGTAACAAGATTTACAGACAGTAAAGAGAAGCCAAGGCACAGCAAAGGCAGATTTCTGAAACGTCGGTTAGACGTGAAATCTGCAGGGTCGCTAACTACAGACTTACAGACTGTACAGACAAGCCAAGGCACAGCACAGACAGATTTCTGAAACGTCGATTAGACGTGAAATCTGAACGTACCGTACGATGTTTCATCGGTACCAAATGAAAGAGTAATAGCACATTATATACCCATGTAAGCAGACTGGTGAGCTGACAAGTTACGGTCAAGCTCCGACGACTGGGGGTGAAGTACACGCCTGGGCGACGTATCTGCACTACAAATAAAATGATCCGGTAGCGATCCAACAGATAAGGCCAACAATCCAAAATACCACAGTAGTGATCCATCTGTGAGCCAGTCGTGTATGAAATAAACTGTGCGATTCAAATTCAACTCCAAATGTATCATTGTGCCATTTTTGTTTCCCGACCAACACACTGTCCACTGAGCCAAAAATGGACAATGGGGAAATGGATCATTGAGCCAGGATTGATGTGCTATGATACATTGCCATGATCCAAATTAAGCCGACATATTTCAAATAAATTAATCGGATTACTGATCCAAAGTTGGCTGTTAAGTGGCTCCTTATTAATAACACAAATGAACTGGCTCATCCAAAACATTTTGGGGGAAGGTTTAACAGCATAAAATTCAATATCTGTTTCATTTGATTTTGTATTTACATTTATTAAGCTAATAAATTCAGGATAACATGACATACATATATCATGACTGAAAAAGACTAACATTCAGCAAGCTCAAGTTACCAGAAAACATGAACTTGTATTATCTTCATCTATAATTAATCTACAAGCATGCATGCACAGTTTAGGCCATTCAAATATGATACAGAAATCAGAAATAAAATGAAAAAAAAAAAGCCTCATGCCTCATCGATTGACCCAGCCTATGTTTGAGAAACAAAGTATCATATTTGAATGGCCTTAACATCCATGCAGTATATTTTTTTTTGCACTACCCACTGCAATAGTCCTGAATGTACGGAGCCGTAGAAGTGACATTTTTTTTTTTTACTTTTGATTTTTTTTATTTTTTTTTTATTTTTTTTTTTATAACGTCGCGACGTCATTCACGTCATTTACGTCATGACGGCATTTACGTCATGACGGCATTTACGTCATATACTCCCCCCAACTTCGTTGCGGGGGGTATAAAAAGCATGTCCCTTTCAGCTCCGTATGAATGAGCTGGATACATTATCAGAGATTCAGTTATAAGAATCAAACATTCTGATGTCTGATTTGGGCACAATAAAACTGTAATCTTCATCTTCAAGACTGTAACTACAGAAAACATACGGTACTTTCAAAGTTGAGGCACTCACTGTTTCTAGCGCAGCAGCTTCTGGTGTCTGGTCAATCTCAAATACATTAATATCATCTCTAAAGCTAACTGTTGAATGTAAAGTTGCTCGGAACAACGGAATATTTTCAACTACCCAAATTGAATTTACCTGAGCAAATATAGGCATTCCATCTTTGAAATCGTATACAAAGAAACAGTCTTGTTTGAAAGTACAGCCATTAAATTCCACCCAATTTGTTACATATATAGGGGTATTATTATCTATGGCAATACTGCATCTTATTAATTCAGATTTTCCATATTCTTGGTCATTAAGAAGAGTGGATGGCCCTTGATTTATCTCATGAAACATTTCATGAGGTTTGTCTTGTGCATATAAATCCATCTGATGGTTAACACAAGATAACTGGTGCCTCTTTGCCATATAATAAGCTATGTTTTTAAAATTCGCAGAGTGACAGTGGGACTTAAAGAAGGCATGCTTAGCTTCATACCTCATACACCAGAACCTCACTAAAGGACCAAATTTTCTCATCTGTTCTGCTATATGACACATATAGTGTTGTTTAGGGATTATGTTCACCTGAAAACATTTTTTAAATAGTTTTAAATGGTATTCCACAATTTCTTCTAATGTTACAATGTCCTCTTTTTGGATCATTGGGCTGAAGCAGATGTTCATAATTTGCAACAACAAAATAAAGCATTGCCAAACTTGGCATGTACCATCTAACTCAATGAATTTACCAATCATAAGGGGCAGAAACCTGCCCAGTGTCCACATCTGTGATGATGACTGTCTTAACTGTCCATCGTCATCTAATGCACTATTCTGCAATAGAGTCGGCTTATTTGCCCTATCCACATATCCAAATTCAAAATTCTGAATCTGGTGATTCAGCTGTGCTAATGTAAATGACTGTTTGTTTTGGATATAATATTTCAGGACTTGTTTCGTAGTATATGGGAGGCAACCCTCAAGCAAGACATGCATCACATCTTGTGGAATGCATTCTACTACGTTGAAATATGGAAAACTTTCAAGCACACTTCGTCGGTTGATACCATACGATGTAGAATAGATATCACGCAATTCACTTGAAACAGCATTTTCAAGTTTATCACAAATAAGCGAATATCCTTCTGCAGTTCTCTTAACAAACTGGTCAGCCCTGAACAAAGACCTCATATCATCAGCTGAAATCATACAGCTCCTACATTTTCGGAATGAGAAGCCAACGCCTTCTTTAAACCCTCCCAAAGCATTTGCAGCAAGGGTGTCAGCTGCTATGACTGTCACAACGCCATGAACTAGCCTGTTTTCACCACACACTGTTATTTCGATGCCGTTTTCTAACTCTCGAAGTTCCTCCAGAAGAGGCTGTAAAACGGCATCAAGACCATAGCTGTCTTGAGTTAAAAACTTGGCAGGGCAAATAGACAGAAGATTTATGCCTGATAGTTTTGACCTGAATTTAGGGTGTATATTTGTGAATGTAAAATAAAAGAAACCCATTTTGTGAATTTTGGACTTGCTGCCCAAAGGATTGCACAGTTCCACATCATCATAATAAAGTAAAATCTGTAAAGCATCTGGATGGAGAGCGAAGAAAGGATGGTCTCTGAAATGGGTACCATTACAATAATCTTCCATCTTCTCAGAGGTGGATGTGTGGGTCTTTTCAATTTCATCTCTGAACCGTTTGTTTTCCATTAATTTCTTTAATGTTTCCATAATTGGTACATAATAAAAAACATCTTCTTTTTCCACCAATTTTCGTTTTGGGCCACGTCCTGCTGCTAAGGTAGCTTTTCCCAGGACCTTTTTGACCGGTTCCTGTAAAAGAGATACCAAAATTCACGAGCATGAACATTATTAAATAAAAGCATGATATTGCAGCAAAACATATAACAAAATGACCAACATAATTGCAGTTTGCTAATTTTGGGACGTGACATTCGGCCTTCTGACTTTGGCATATATACCTCTTACCTGAAAAAAAATACATGCCTGTATTTTTACTTTCCTGAAACATTTCATTGATTTTCTTTCACATTAAAACTAAACATTTTCTATTGATATTTCCTAAATTCAATTTCAGTCTAACTGAATCAGTTTTAAATAAAGATGAAAGATAATAAGTTGTTTAAAATTGAATATAGGATATATCAATAAAAAGTGTTTAGTTTTAATGTGGAAAAAAAAAACAATGAAAAATTTCAGAAAAGTAAGGATAATTTATAAAGAAATAGTTAAATGTTATTATTACATGTATACAAGTTTATAATCCGTACAAATATTCTCACTTTCTGAGATACTTTTTATCCTTTGATATTTTAATTATTCTTCTTAATGTTCTATTCTGTTTTTTTTTCTTTTAAATTATTAGCCTTATTCAAATGTATTTATTTTTTAATTTGATTTCACTTTTTTATTTACTTATTTATATCTGAATTATTATTAATATTCAAATTTGAAAAAGTACTGCTGATTTTCCGTTTGAGTCTGCCAGGAAACTGCATGCATGAAATCAGACACTAACCTTTATCTATTACACTGAACTGATCGCTCTTTCCGGCCAGTGGGAGAGGGCTAGGGGTTCTCAAAGAATAAAATAATGCCAGAAAATTTATCTGTATGAAAGTTAAACATTTCAAAACATTTTTTGGGGAAGAAGAACAAGGGAAATCTTACAATTAAAAAAAGAATGCTCTAAACTAAGACAATACCAGTTGCATCCCTATTTAAAAATTAATAAACTTAAAGTTGAAGCTTAAAGTTTTTATTGCCAGTCTTTCCTGAAATTAACACCAATTTCTGAGCAGTGATTCTGGTGCCATCTGCATAAAATGACTAATGAAATATATAACTCACCACATAGTTGAACTTGCTAATGTACTGCATGAAAGAGTATTCGTCTCTTAGTTCTTCAAATGGATCAGCTGTACTGTCAAATATTTCATCAATGTCTTTCCCCGAAAAATTAGCTGTTCTCTGCTGGAATCTTTCATGCAGTTTCCTTTTTAAGCTATTCATGGAATCCATATGGAAGGCCTGTGTTCCATTGATGAACATCTCCGTTGATTTCTGAAAATTCAAATGAAGACATATTACATCACTTCAAGAATTGCATACATGCCTCAGAACTTGCAAAATAGCCTAGGCTAACTTACGTACGACCTGGGACAACCAATTTTTCCAGTCGAGCAAGTAAAAATCAGGAGCTGCTATTTAGCATCTGCACTTTTGCTGGCCATTGGGCAATCAAATTTAAAATATTCTGACAGCACCGGAATCTCTAATTGATTTAACTCAATACCAACCTGTCAAAAACTTAATCTGTGTCATTCCATTGATTCAGTAGACTTGCAGTAAGTAATTTAAATAATAATTTAATAAGTTTAATTACATTGTTTGAAACTCATTATGGGTGATTTCCAATACTGACTCAAAATTTGAACTTCTCCTCGTAAAAATATAAAGATCCCGGCAAGAGGGCCGAAAGCTTGTGCATAATAAATTGCATTTACGTGGAGAAGTTCAGAGTTCAAGTCATTATAAATTTAATTACCTTTGATTGACTCTACAATTTGTCACTTATGATAAGTGAGAAATTGTAATTACCATGCAGAGTACCGGTAATCAGACTTATTAGATTATGCTTATTAATGTACCTGTGTTAATTTGCAACGGGACTTCATGTTTAAGATGAATGCTGCAGCTCTTCTCTTTGGATGAGGAGAACAAGGTGCATGTGCAGTCTCAGATGTTGTAGGCCTATTTGCGTCCATATTTTCATTACCACTGCTACCCTGCGTGTCAGACTCGTGTTCATGTTCATCATCATGGGTATCACTTCCATCATTGCTGTTCGTGCCGTGTTCTGAAGACAATCTGCCACTGATCGGCTGCTCAGGCTCTGCACGGATATTATTAGTCTGAAATGTAACACAGTATTTATGGCAATGATACAAATTTAAATAAATTTAAGCTTTGATGTGTAAACTGAAAATATGTGAACAAAACAAACATGTCCGATCAGATCTGGCTTAATTTGTGTTTAAATCCATAAAAGGACTTGCATGCGCATGCGCACATGTGTTTGGGATGCTCAAATTAATCCGCTGCTTCTCAACTATTATCAAGCTCAATACTGATTCACTTCACACAGTCAGAATTTGATTTTAAACCCCACCCCACCCCAAGTCAGATATATTTTTTTCAGATCATGGTGTTTCACTGTATGACCTATTGACAAACCCCCCTACATTTACCTGCACATTATTAATGGAATCTTCCAGATGTCTTGCGTGATGTCGTTTTACGTGTTTGTAGAAACTTTCCGCCCTGACTAAGATTTGATGGCAGTTATCAATAAAACACTGAATTCGAAAATTTGTATCTGCTCCGTGTTTCTGTCTGATGTGGCCTAATAAACTTAGAAGGAAGACCGTGACAAAGACGGAGCAAAGAGGACACCGCCACTGCATCTTGGTTCTGATTTGGACTCATCCGTAAGTATTGCCCAATCATCTTGCATTTCACAAAGAACGTCGTAGTATTGACCAATCGCCTGACGTGTCACAAAAATTGCGCGCAACTTGAAGAAAATGGCGGCCAACATGCTTGGAGCTCTGGCAAACGAGCTAAGAGACTTGGAAATTCAGTTAGCAAACCACAATATCGTGAATATCTTTGTCCGTAAGTTTTGCTATAATGAATTAACCCGCATCGCTAATTTGACGGCGATCAAATTTTCTTCACTGAGAATGTTAAATCATGGCATTGTTTTTGTGGTTTGATCACTTGGACACGCACAACAACAACAAGGACAGACTGGACAAGGGCGCATAACTCGTCTTCGGAAATTTCATGTTCATTCTAAGGCGGACCCAACAGCCCAAAGCAAAACCGTAGCTTGATAAAAAGAAATGAAAAATATGTGTATATATTTATCATTACCATTATTATTGGACTTAAGTTTGCTTCCTTGAACTGCTTTCAAGTGAATGCTGCTATAGCTTATTTATTTGTTGAGGAATATCAACCAAATATTTGGGTCATTCAAAAAAGGTTGGCCATAATGCACTTGTCAATGGAGTCTGATGGCAGCCTCCCGAATTTCAGTGATCGCCCATGTCCACTGCAGTGAAAAATGATGCCACGACGACGTGGGAGGAGAGTGAAAACTCATTCGCCTCTCGCCTCCACTCTCCTAAAAGAGCTATCTGCCACTCTCCTCAAAAATGAAATGTTAATGTTGACAGTGTGAATATTTATACTGCTCTCCATCGCTCGCCTTTAGAAATTTTGAGGAGAGTGTTGGGTAGCGCACCTGCATTTTGCTCATGACGAGGCGAGTAATGACATAATCGAAGATAAACTTGTTTTGTTATGATAATTTCAATTGACACAAACTTAAATTACGAACTCGACGGCCTTGACGTCGTCACTCACTGACACATTATATGTGACAAGGGCGGAAACTTCACGCCTGCTCCAGGTTAAACAGATTGGAGCAAAAATCGCTAAATTTGTGCACCTAAAGCCCCACTCAGTAAGACGCGATTGAACCGTCCTTCCAAATCGGCTGGTTGTCAGCGACGACGCTGCAACGTCACTCGTTTAACACTGCACTGTCACTTATTGAATGACGGAAGGTCATCAAATTTAAACCAATCCAGTGTTGGGTGGGCGGGGCATAGGTGCATGAATTTAGCGATTTTTGCTCCAATCTATTTAACCTGGAGCAGGCGTGAAGTTTCCTCCCTTCTCACATATAGTGTGTCAGTGAGTGACGACGTCGGGATCGAGGTATGGCGTCGTACATGCTATATCATGCCATCCATTCATCTGAGACTGATTCTAGTTCATCGTTTAAAGATTTCTTTATTCAAATCTTTTTTATTCTTTATGCATATTTATTCTTTATTCCTATTTATATGATTCATTTCCCTGTGATAATGAGAACCCTGCATACTGATGCTTATCTTGACGATGTAAATTGGAAACAACTTGCATCATTGATTCATGCATCTTAGTTCAGTACATATTAAACAAGACGTCAAATTTTCACCATCAAGTTGTTTGCCTGAAGAAATTGGAGCCATGTGCAATACCATACTCCAGGGAAAGATACAAGTCACTTTGGCGCTCTGTTTACCGGTGTTCAAAATTCAGTTGTCAACTCGATTTTCAGAATGCCTTAACTCAATATTACAATTCTGAAATGTTTATTCAATTTCCAAATGCGTAAACTGAATTTTCATACATTTTATTCAATATTTATTGTCGATAACTGAATTCCTGACTCACGAAAACCTGCCGCCTTTTACAAACAGGAAGTGCCGAATGTCTTGCGCAACTTTTGTCAGTTGGGAACCAGGTTTCCCACTTAGCAGTTACCTCCCGCTCTGGTAACCGACTGCACGGGCGAGAAAAACCCAGGGTGCACTCCAGAGATTCTTTCATTCGGCATGGAATAGACTATGGGTCCGTTTTTCGACCACCAGTTGTCGTAAAACCTTCAACCCAAATCACTTATATGTATATATTTTCTGAAAGAACACGATGAAGCTATTATTTTAAGATATACCACTGCTATGTTATAGAAAATTTAAACTCGAACATTCTTCTCATTTTTTCTTCATTTTTCTTGTAAACTCCCTAAAAGTCACGTCAATCAAACGTTTTCAGATTTCCACGTAAATGTAAGCGATTTTTTAAAAATGATAGGGCACCCAAACGGCCAGGGCGTGTTCGTTACCCGAGCCTACAAGTACATGGATTGTCCCGTACTGGCATTGATAATGCTGAATAGGATGGCATTATAGATATAAGCTATTAAGGAGACAAGAAGAATTATGATGTAGCAGAACAAGGGCAGTCTATCGTATTATGAAATTAGAGAGGGGCCATTACTACGAAACTGTGGAGGGCAACCCCAGCTCCGAAGCAAATAAAGTCTCTGTACAGTTCTGTTGTTACTTAGTGCATATGATGTCGACGTTGATATCCTGTCTGATGTACCACTGTGCGGAGATCACAAATAGCTATGTCCGCTCAATGCTTCGACGTTGGATCGTTCGTTGTCAGTTGAACAACTCCTCAATATTTGCATGGTACATGTTCTTTATATTTTTTTCTCGCGTTCTTTGTAAACTGGTCTATTAAAAATCACGTCTTATATTCACGTTTTCAGAAGCAAACGTAACTGTAAAATGTTGTTGTTGTTGTTAAATGATAGGGCTACCCAAACGGCCAGGGTTCATTTTTCGTTACCCGAATCTACAAGTACATGGATTTCCCGTACTGGCGCAACTTAGTCATACCATGTCATACAGGAATCAATTAGCAAACTCTCGTAGTCCCAATTATAGCTGAATTTAAGGCCAAAATTGTGCAGACCCGTTGTTGTTGATGACCTTTGCAAAATTTGCAATATTTCAAAGTTGGCTAATAGAGATCTAGAAGTGGATATGTATTCAGTTTTATTGCGTGGTTGGTAAAAAATTTTTGACTCAATATCACCTGTTCAACGGTCGGTAAATTTGTTTTTTTACTCAATTTGACCCAGTTACGGTTTGTAAAATTTTGACTTGTATCTTTCCCTGTACTCGGGCATGTGCGACCCTCTGTCAGTACCTGAATATGTTTTTTTTTGTTTTTTTCAGAGAATAAAGTTACGTTTCACGATGTACTGTCATTCAGTAGGGAAGACCTGGACTACTTGTTCAAAGACTTCCCATTTAAAGTGAAGAAGAGCTTGTGGAACCTTATTCAAGCCCATCAGGCACAGGTACATCATCATATACATGTATGCAAAAACTTATTAAAGTGAAAGTATTTCAGAAAATGTTGCTCCTTGGGATCCTGGGACATCTTTTCTGTCCTTTTGTCTACCCTTTTTACCCCTCGGGCAGATTCTGCCCGAGCGGTATTGTCGTTGCCTCCGTCGTCCGTCTGTCCATCATATCATTGTAAACACATTATCTCAAAAAGTCCTTCACTTACAACAATGTAACTTCATACAGTTGTTTAATACAGTCAGTACCAGAAGCCTATTGAAAGTCGGTGCCATTGGATGTGTTTTTCAGGAGTTATGCCCCTTTATACATGTCTGTCTGTTTTTATCCTTGTAAATACATTATCTCAAAAAGTCCTTCACTCACAACAATGAAACTTCATAAAGCTATTTAATGCAGCTAGTACCAGAAGCCTATTCAAAGTCGGTGTAATCGGATGTGTTTTTCAGGAGTTATGCCCCTTTATACATGTCTGTTGGTCCATATCCTTGTAAACACATTAGCTCAGAAAGTACTTCACTCACAACAATGAAACTTCATACAGTTGTTTAATACAGCCAGTACCAGAAGCCTATTGAAAGTCGGTGTAATCAGATGTGTTTTTCAGGAGTTCTGCCCCTTTATACATGTCTGTTGGTCCATATCCTTGTAAACACATTATCTCAAAAAGTCCTTCACTCACAACAATGAAACTTAATACAGTTGTTTAATACAGCCAGTACCAGAAGCCTATTGAAAGTCGGTGCCATGGGATGTGTTTTTCAGGAGTTATGCCCCTTTAGACATGCCCACCCCAAATATGTAACTTGTTGGGGTCAGAAACATTATTTCCACAATTGCTCTGGGCCCGGCCCGAGGGGTCCCGATGGCGACAGCCTACTTTCTTGTTTCTGCACTCCCTCTGGCTCTGGCGTAGGTTCGATCCTCTCAAAGATCGGTCCCTGCCGGTGTTATGTGTGAAAGTTTGTCATTCAACTTACCAATGGGCGGTGGTTTTCTCCGGGCAGTCCGGCTTCCTCCACCTTCTCTGACTGACAGCGTCGCCATATAAGTGAAATATTCTGGAGTGCGACGTTCAGTGCTTCATGTTTGAAAATACGAGGAGCTAAAAATAGCTTCTGAAAACGTGGGCGGGAGAGATCACTCTTCTCAAAATCGCTCTTCTCAATTTGGTAAGGGGAGTGGTTCAATTTTGTAATGATAAATAAAAAATGAGGACTGATCAATAAACATTTATTTTGCACTAGATTTCAAATGGACCCAATAAATGTTCATGTTTACTTGCCAGCATGTGAGCTTTTGTTATGAGGTGTCGAAACACCGTATGTTTCGTAATGAAACTTTCTAGGCTTTTCTGTGAATTGTCAATTTTATCGGCGTGTTTTGCGCACAATTTACGCCATATTTCCATTACTCGCCCATTTGTGTCCCCATTCTGCTCCAATTACGCTGCCAGTGTTCCATTTCTGGAATGTAGCATATTGCACAGCTGATTGTTTTGGTTTAGACATCACGATTTTCAACAATATTTCATTAACGCAACGAAATCGAAACTGTTCGAAATTCATTCCTCGGCCATTAAATTTTCTCCAATACTACCGTGCTAAAGTCGAACCCTCCGATTGGTCGTTTGTCAGCTTTCCTGCTTGTTTTGCCGTTTCGGGAGTGGCGGGACAACGGTGAACCGAAGCTTTTTCAGCTGCACCAGACTGAACTAATCCATAAATTACGATCAGTTCACTAGCGCATGCGACATTCAGGCCTACTGTGACAGATGAACAAATAATCGGCACGTTCCCATCAATGCATTTCCCTTTATTTTTGGCTATTTTGAGGAGCGCGAGAAAAAGAGCTCCTGGAGCGCGAGCACGATAACGCCCGTCATAATGAAAGCACTGACGTTAAACACAACTCCCTTCTGCACTCCCTTTCCTATACTCTTCTTTGTAAATTTGTTCTCACTCATTGTGATATTATGATACACAAGATGCAGGTCAGTCTTTTTCCACTCACATTCATAGTTTCAACGTATTGTAGCAATAATGATTATTCCTTGTTGGTAGTACATGTAGTAGCTTTTAAAATAACAATTTGTTTTTGTTTTTCTTTTAGACATCTTTAGGTACCACAGCCGGGCTGTACTCCGAGTCAATGAGCATGACGGAAATGCTTGACTTTGAGAATGAGAATACATGTAAGATATTGGACATCAGTGTACCAGACAGCAATCTGACTCCTTCGATAGACAACATTCAACATGTTGAAGGAGCATTGCATGAAGTGCAAAACACCATGGCAACGCCTCCAAAGAGACTGTGTACTTCAACAAACTTTGATTCTCCAGGAGCCATGATGCATGTGGTTCCGGAACCAAACTCCACTAATCAACAAGCCACAATGTCAACAGACTCTGGTGATCTTGGAACATTTGATCCGAGAGAATTCAAACTGCCTGTGTGCATAGAATCGGTGCTGCAGAAAGTAGATTCCGACGGCAGTGATCTTGACTTTGACATCCTGGTTTCTGTGGTGCGTCATACAGCTACCATTTTAAAACTGAAACTTGCACGAAGGCCAGCGAAGGAAGAAAAAAATGCAGTTTGCATGTTTCTAATGTTGAAATTTCCATGTTTAGGAAAGAAGAAGATGTTTCCGGATTTAGTCCGTAAACGAATAAACAATTCAATGAGACCACCCAAGCCGAAGACCTGTAAGGTTTCCAAAGGCAATGGAAAGGACAAGACAGGGGAAAAGGGCAAAGAGGAGGATGAGAAAGAGAATTTCTGTCCTTCCAAAACTACAGCTACACCTGATAGTGACGAACCTGATTTACAAGTAATAGGTGTAGACCACCTCATGGACGAGTTCTCCGAACTCTTTAGTGCCACAGAGGATGCAGCTTTCCTTTCAGAACACGATGTTGCAGTAGGGAAAGAGTGTTCAGAACTCAGTACTACATGTACACCAGAGAAAAGCCCTGAACGAAACACTGCAGCTGCGATCTCTGAACCCAACAGTACATCAGACTCTGAATCCAACAGTGCATCACAGGAAATCTCTGTACCAAAGAGTGCATCAGACATGTCCGAGATCTCTGAACTTGACAGTACATATACATCAGAGATCTATAAACTCAACAGTTCATTAGAGGAGTATCCAAAACTCAGTAGTGCAGCAGAGAAAATCTCTGAATTGGACAGTGCATCAGTAATCTCTAACACCAACAGTGCATCAGTGACCTCTAAAGCAGCGCTCTCTAACACCAACAGTGCATCAGTGACCCCTAAACCAGTGATTTCTAACACCAACAGTGCATCAGTGACCTCTGAACCAGTGATCTCTAACACCAACAGTGCATCAGTGATCTCTAAACCAGTGATCTCTAACACCAACAGTGCATCAGTGACCTCTAAACCAGTGATCTCTAAACCCAACAGTGCATCAGTGACCTCTAAACCAGTGATCTCTAAACCCAACAGTGCATCAGTGACCTCTAAACCAGTGATCTCTAAATCCAACAGTGCATCAGTGACCTCTAAACCCAACAGTGCATCAGTGACCTCTAAACCAGTGATCCTCAACACCAACAGTGCATCAGTGATCTCTAAACCCAACAGTTCAGTGATCTCCAAACCCAAAAGATCATCAGTGACCTCTAAACCCAACAGTGCATCAGTGATCTCTAAACCCAACAGTACATCAGTGACCTCTAAACCAGTGATCCCTAACACCAACAGTGAGTCAGATGAGCACTCCGAACCCAACAGTGCATCTCAGGAAGTTTCAGAACCCAACAGCGACACAGAGATTTCTGAACCCGACAGTGCAGCCGAGTTTTCTCTTGCCGATGACAAACTGTTTAAGGTTCTGCAAAAACAGATGGAAGAGAAGAATAAAGTCACAAAGACTGTGGCAGCACTGTTAGGAGATACATTCAATTACAGAATGACTCTCTATCAACAATTCCCACCAAGTACCAGGAGTGTTGAGGTGCACAAATTGATGCCAGTTTATCAAAAAAACTGGGGAGAAGAGGTAAGGGCTGTTCCAATTAAAGGTAGCTTGGTATTATTAAGATGTTTGAACCCCTCACCCATATTATACATGTATTCTTTTATTGTCTGCCTTCCCGGGGTGGTACACATGTAACACTGGAATAGCACTATTTTCACCATGTGGAAACCTGTACTGTGGACTGGTACATGCATATTGAGCTTCTTTTTGACAGCTTCGTTGCAAAAAGTGCATGATGTTGGTATGAATGATTAAAAAATGGTTCTGATTTCAAATGGATTTTATGAATTGAAAATTCTGAACAAAATACACAGTATCTGATGAAAGGGAAATTTGTTCACAATTAAAATTTCCTTCTTGTACTTATTACATATGCATATTACAGTTTTGCATGTTTGAAGATTTGAAATCCAAAAGATGTTACCGATTTGAAAGCAAAACGAGAATTTCAGTGTAAGCTTATGTTTAAAATAAGCTGAACAAGGTACCGGTTTTCAGCAACTGAAATTTCTTATTTAGCAGAAAGAAAAACTTTATCACACTTGACTTTTTTTGTCTTATGAACGTTTATTTCCTTGGAAGTAATATTTGGTCTTAGTTAACATAATTGGAGTCCAGTAGGGTAGATTTGGCAGATTTGCTCAAGCGGTATTGTCATTGCCTCTGTCATCCGTCTATCTGTCTGTCTTGTCTGTCCCTCTCCTTGTAAACACCCTTATCTAAAAAAGTTTTTGACCTACAACATTGAAACTTTCGTACATTTTTAGGAGTTTTGTCCCCATAAAGTTTATACATGTATGTAGTCTCTTTCCGTATTCTTAAAACACATCTAAAAAAGTCCTTGACTTCACAGCACTGAAACAGTCTTCAGTTGTGTAATGCAACTAGTACCAGAAGCCTATTGAAAGCCAGTGCTGTGGGAGGAAGAGGGCACCTGCTGTTTATATATTTATCTATATGGGATGTCATCTAATTGGGTAAATGTGGAAAAAAAATATGTGGCTTGTTGGGATAACTTAACAAAGTTTATTACAGAATTGTTATGTTTGTCTATGAGGCCATGCACAATATTATTTGTGTTTCCTGTAACCAACTTTTGAAAATATGGACAGGTAGAAGAATGTGGGCATTATATTATATTACAGAATTGTTATGTTTGTCTATGAGGCCATGCACAATATTATTTGTGTTTCCTGTAACCAACTTTTGAAAATATGGACAGGTAGAAGAATGTGGGCATTATATTTTTTTTTTCCTCAATAATTTTTTTATTTGCTATTTTTTTCGAGAGGAAATGGCAAGAATTTCATTTTGAGAGAAACCACAAGATTTTAGACAAGCATTTGCAAATTGATTCTAAAAAATACTGCAATTTTTGGTGCCTAGTACAATTATATTTACCTGATAAATGTATACACTGTGTGAATGAGCAGATACCCCCAAAATGGGAAATGTCATCTTGAACTATAGAAGTGTCTGCATCTTTATCTGCTTGACAAGAACTGTAAAATCACGAACTTCCTATTTCAGATGATCAAAGATCTGGGTCGAATCCTGAATGAAGATGTGGAGACGTTTCCTGGCAAGTTAGTGTCCAAATGGCAAGAAATGGTGGCACATATTAAGTCCTACACTCAACGCAATGACAAGGAAACCTCTCAAGGTAAAGCTTCTGTTGCGATTTTAACATGTATTTTTGTACAAGGCCATTGTTAGTTGATTGTTAGTTTCTCATGACCTCCATTTTCAAAATGGAAATGCTGAGGGCGATTATTATTTATTATTGATATACAGCCATCCCAGGAATTGTCTACCAAAAGAAAAGGACAAGACTCCTATATTCTTAGTAAATTACATATGCAGAAATCATAGGTTACAAAAGCATCACAAAATGCTTTATTATTTGACTTGAAAAAAAGAGATGAAGGCTGGTCATGAGAAACTAACAATCAACTAACAATGGCCCAAGCAGACCCTGAATTTTCACGGGGCTAAGAAGCCCAGGTACTGTAATGAATGTTTTCCACAAGGCATATTTATCAGCCTTGAAAATATCTAATTTTGTTACAATCTAATTAAAATCAGATCTACAAAATCGCTCATTTTTTATATCGGACATTTATAGTCGCTGATGTACATGTAGATCTAACCGAGTTAGGCGGGTTTGCGTGTTCAGCCTACCACAGGCCATCTGTTATCGATACGTGTACATGTAGGCGTGCATTGAGACGCGTTGCAGGCTAACGCACAGAGCTAACTATACATGTATACCTATCGCCGAGTCGGAGCTGCGCTGTTATTGGTCAGTTTGAATTTCGCTGAACACGCAAACCCGCCTAACTCGGTTAGATCTACATCAGCGACCGTAAACGTCCCATATACAAACATAGCGATTTTGTAGACCTGATTTTAATTAGATTGATTTTGTTATATTTTTCAATTGGAGAAGGGGGATCGAAAAGTTGAGAATATTTCCTATGTATGCTAGGTTAAATTTTGCGTACATTGTGGGGGGGGGGGGGTCCAAAAAGTCACCCTTTTTTGCATACATACTGAATGGACGACCCCTACCAACTTTTGAAAAAGTGGGTAGGTACAATGGAAGTAGGGGATCTTCCATTTAGTACGTATCCAAAAAATGCCAACTTGCTGGACCCTGGAATGGCCATCACATCACCAAGGCATGCTGTGGAGGGTGTAGGAATAAGTTCAGTTATGCATAGAGCCATCCGATCGGGTTGGTGCATTTATTTTAAGCAGATTGCAGTGTAACAAAGTTGGATAACATGAAAGTACATGTATGTTTGGTCATTCATTGATTTCAGATGATGATCTTGCAGCTCTAATTTCGATTTCAAGGGAATTGGAAAGCAAGAAAGGTGGAGCAAAGCAAATGTTGGAGATTGTGCAGGTGAGTTTGCAGGTTTAAAGGCAAACTTGGATGCATTGTTGCTGCAAACACGTACAAATTACTGTATTCAGGACGTCAGTCAAGGGAGATAATGATTACCTCCCCTTGATTTCCTTTGACAATCAATGGGTCAATCAAGGGAGATAATGATTACCTCCCTTGGATTTCCTTTGACAAGATACACAATTTGTTTTATGTTGAGGCGCGATTTTCTGTAGTGGCACGCAACAATTGCGAAAAACATGGACAGCATTTTTTGTGTTTTGTTAAAAAGAAAAGAAGCATGCGGCTATGGTTTCACCCATGCGGGCGGGGACTGATAAACAAAGTATATTTGAATGGCCTATTGCCAGTGAATCATTGATTGAATCAGTATTGTTTGGGCGATACATGCTCATGTATTTGGGTATCGATGTCCTATGATTTTCCCATATGTGATGCCTCTTTGGTTGATCCACAGAAGTATATTCAATATATAAAAAAAATCCAAGGCTCTGCGGGGTAACTGGAATACATGTATGTTTTGTTATCATGGGGATCGAAACTGATGACTTGTAAGTTTTAGATTATCTGGATAATTATTTCTTTTGTAAAGCTGATTAATTAATCACTTTATCTGAGGCGTCATATGGCATCCTTATGGATTTCTGACAGTAAGGCATTGTATAGCATCATTATGGTTTGAGAAAATGTTCATTGGGTTAAAAGCTGTGGAGGATAAAAAAAAACACCATGGTGAAAATAAATGGCTGAGGTATAGAAGTAGCTTCACTTCTGCAAAAATAGACTTGCCTGTGATTGGCTCAGCAAAGCCAAAATTTGCTGAGAACTGTGGTTATTCCTTAGGCTGTTTCCACATACATTTTTTTCCAAGGAAGCTTTTCTGAATAGGGAGAGCTGACACTAACCAGAAAGTGGAGCACATTTTGTGGTCAGATGCTATCTCCTATTTTATGTTGCATCACTCTACAAACAACCTACATAGAAATATAGCTAAAATTTATCTCTGATGATCTTTACAGAGTAATTCTGCGCCGGATAATGTGGGGAAGGAACAGCCATTTCTGCTCGTCATGTGTCCTGCAGGTGAAGTGCAACAAGCCTGGATTATGATCGACGGTCGACCATTCCTAAAATTCGAGAAGGCTGGCCAAAAGTTGAACTTCAGATATGCAGTATTTTGTTTGGTTGCTGTTCATTTCATCTTGCACTTCAGCTACGCAAGAGGCGCAGACACTGCATACAGATTTCTGGAGCGCAGATTGCTGAACTATGGCAAGGAACCAAAGACTGTCAAATACAAGAACTTTGTGTCAAACGTGTTCGGAGAATAAAAACTGTGCGTGAGTGTTCTAGTGCAGTTTAGTACCATCGAAAGCCGACATACAAACAGGGTATGCCTTGTAGCTTGTGTGTTCGGAGATAAAGAACTGCGTGAGTATTATAGTAAAGTTCTACAGTTTAGTACATGTACCCTTAAACTTTGGCATACAAGCAGGGTACATTAAGTATGCCTTGTGAAGCGTGATCGGAGATAACGGTGCGCAAGTGTTCTAGTAAAGTGTTAGTACGGTACCCTCAAAATCTGGCATACGAACAGGGTATGTACATGAAAGTATGCCCTTGTTAAAGAAAGGATACGAAGAAGATTGTAGAAAATGGGAGTAAACCTTATTGATCTCATTGATTGGATTTGGAAAGACAGATTATTGGTTTTTACCCCTCGGCCATTTTGGCCTCGGGGGGTATTGTCGTTGCCATGTACGTCCGTCTGTCCGTCCGTTAACGCATTTTAGGCAAAACCGCTTGAGATACAACCACCAAATTTTCAACACTTATTTATCTAGTGCTAAGTCAGACACCTATTGAAAGTGGCTTCCCTCGGCCCATATTTTACAGAGTTCTGCCCCTTTACAGATACATTAATTTCTCTCCTATATGCCTGAATGTAACCAACTATATCTGCAGAACTGTGTTCGGTATAGCTACTATATTTTGGAAACTTATTTATATTGCTGTATTCTATGAGCCAACAAAGGATTACTCGCCTCGGCTTATAGAGTTATGCCCCTTTCAGATGTAATAATCTTCGATTTTGTTATCTGTAGTTGAATGTACAAGTTATATCTGCAGATCCATGTTCGGTACAGCTTATTCGTCTCTGTTCTTATTTTACAGAGTGCTAAGTCAGACGCCTATCGAAAGTGACTCCCCTCAAGCCATATTTTACAGAGTTATGTCCCTTTATAGATATATAATTTTCCATTTCTGTCCTATATGCATGCATGTACTACCGGTATATCTTGATCATCCCACATAGAACTATCTCTTCCCCAATTCACACTACACATGGGTCACAATCACTTGGGGAAAGCCGAGGGGTTTTGATTAGATCAATCTCATGTTATTCAACCACTAAAGTCTTGATATTTCGTGAGGACTTGCATGGTTTACACTCAGCTGTCTTGTACATGTAGTTGTCAAGATACAATACAATCCTGAGCATGTGCAGTATGCAGCTTGAAAAAGAATTTGTAGATACACGACGTATGTGTGGTGTGTTCATGTAAGCGTTGTCGGATAGTGAAATATTGTGCAGATAAAGAAGTGCACTAACAGATGGAATAATTTAGGCGAATTATTACATATAGTTGCTCCCCTTTTGTAGCTAAATGAATAGTCCTAGTCTCTGACGTAGGGCTATAGTATACTCCCTCAAAAGATAGACGATGAGACCCACTGCAGGGTTGTGCTCAACCTGACTTGTGCCCAACCTGACTTTCAGATGACTTAATATATCTGCAGGTGAGCTATAAACATTCTCCTATAACCCCTGAATAAATTTCAGCATACGTCTAGAGCCCACGTTCCAACTAAGAACTTTTTAGAAACAATTAGTCCTCATTATTCGGTTACAGGATAGGGCCTATATTGAACTGAAGGATATAGGCCAGTTTTCACCGTTGAAGCTATTTCAACTCCTTAAAGGATATTGTGAAATTTGTTCAGGGGCTAAATACATAACTACAATGTAGCTCATCTGCAGAGATACATGTATATTACATGCAAGTCTGAAAGTCCAGTTAGGCACAAAACGCAAACCCTGGTGGGTCAGCCTTTTGCGGGTGTATAGTCAGAGACTAGCACTATATTCAATTAGCTAAGGTACATGTACTCTTTTTGCCACTGACACGAAATGTAAACGCAAATCATGCATCACCTTAAGTCCACAAAGTATCTGATAGAAAGCAACTCGCTCACTAACATCTATGGGATAATTATGCGCAAACGAAATCAATTTGAATATTTACCATTTTGAACAATATTCTGAAAATTATGAATTAAAATAGATATCATTTCCACATTATCCATTGCTATGTCAATTCATCTGAAAAATTATGTTTGATGTTCACTGCGTTTCAGGTGTTGGATTCGAGTTGGGAGTCTTCCGAATTGGGCAAAAAGTGGCTCAAGTTTATTTGACAATTGACTTGAATTATTTCATCTGTGACTGTCCAATTTATTTATACAATATTTCAGTGAATACAATGCATTCCAGTCCATAAAATCAACACCACAGATTCTTTTTCATGCGGAATGCACTAATATATGTATGCTTCCATTGCATAACAACAACGCTGGTGTAAGTAATAACTGACAGCATTTGTGTTTGTTTCTTGATATTTTTTTAATTGATAGCTTAACCCAGTGGGTTTTTTTTAAGTTCAATGAGGTGTAAACAGTGATAGTGTAATACTAGGCCATCCACACCAAAAGAAAATGGGTGTTTTATAATTATATTGGCATATATTAAGTCACTAACAATGGGTAACCATAGATTTGAGTTCAGAAATTAAACGCAAGTTTTGCGATATTATTTACTGAAGAAATATTTCATATTTAATATCTATTATTATAATAACTTGAAAGATTTTGTTTTTTTTTTGAAAAAAAGTGAGTCATTTGCTTTAAAATTCATAATACATTTACTTTTTTTCAAATTATGTTTTAGATATTATTATTTTTGCATACATGTACAATGCTGGAACAGAATTATGGCCCTTTCCTCTCTTATAGCTATGTATGCTTTATTGTGCACCAATGATAAGCTCTTCGCTGAGCATTTGTCTAATGGAATATCATCAGAGTTTTCCTTTGTCAACCAAGGCTTTGGTACGATAATTACAAACACATAACAATTGTAATTTTTCAAAATTGAAATGGTGAAGTCATTTTGTTACTCCCAAAGTTCCTCCAGAACAGGCTGTTAAAGGACACGTGAAGTCATGAATAATATTTACATCAAATGAAAAATCATTGCAAACAGTGTCCAATATTTTTTTTTAACCCTCAGCCCAATTTGGGCTCAGGGGTATTGTTGTCGCCCCACCTGGCTGTCTGTCCGTCCGTCCATCCGTCCAATTTCCTTTGTGTAATCAACTATTCCTACAGTTTCCATCGCAGGATCCTGAAACTCACTACACGTATTCAGTATACATTGAAGTTATGCATGTGGTACATGTATTTACAAGATGAAATATTAATTTTTGACTTTATACTGGCCTTTGAGGGCTGAAAATGACACACTTCCACCATATGTAATCAACTAGTCCACAGTTTTCATGGAATCTTTCTGAAACTGACTACACTTGTTTAGTATGTATTGAAGTTATGCATCATGTGGTATTTACAAGATGAAATATAAATTTTTGTCATAATTATGACCTTTTTGACTGTCATTTTCAGCTCTCAAAGGCCAGTATACACCATATGTAATCTATAGTCCCACAGTTTTCATGGGGGCTATGTGGCTATATATATATATATATATAGTATAAAAAAATAATAATTTTAGACACTTTCCAATGATCTTTCATTTAATGTAAATATTATTCATGACTCCACATGTCCTTAAAGGTTATACAAAATGGTCTCAAAATCTGCTACTTTTTTGTGCTATTTGTTGTAGAGGTGATTTTTTTGACTTGTTTTACATTTTTGTATGTTTTCAAACTGCCCAAGGTTGGAAATAGCAGCAGTAAAGTGCGACAATTTCACGCCCCTTTCAAAACGGCGAAAGCTGTGATCGCTTGACCTGTGACGTCACAACCTGATTACGATCTCGGCCAAATGCCTGTTGTGACGTCAAAAAGTCAGCGACATCACGCTAGAACTCCCACAGTTGGGTAAATCTTTCGTAACAGCGCCCGACGTCATAGACTATGACGTTTACGGCGCAATCGTAATCAGGTTGTGACGTCATGCACCGGAGGTCATGGCTCCAATACGTTTTCTCCCACATGTGTGCTATTCGTGTGCTAAAACCCACTTCGACGACATTATTCAAGAAAAAAATACTAATTTGTTGTTTGGAACACTACCGGGTATGTTTTAATGCAAAGCAGTATAGAGTCATTTGGTATAACCTTTAACCTGTGCATAAACAAAACATATATTGGTTTCACACTACATGTGCCCTGCACTCTATTTTCAGCTTAATAATTGTATTGCCATTCATGCTATTTAGAACAATGTCATTCATTTTGAAGCAAAAATATGTAAAAGAGCCCTACTTACAATGTAACATTGTATAAAATTTAAAGTATAAAATTTATCACAAATCCAAATTACTTCTACAACTTCTTATTTATAGACATGTATGGTGAAACCATATAGTTTTCAGTGGGTTTGCTTTTCCGCATTTCTATTTTCATCATCTAAATGTAATTTGTTTGTGAAAGTAATAGTTTCATGCAGTCACTGTTTACAATCAAATTATAAAAAAAATATGCCTATTTCACACTGTCCTACACCAGGCACTACACTATTTTCAGATTGACTTGTAAAATTGTATTGCCCTTTAGAACATAAAATGTCATTTTGAAGCTAAAAGATGTAGAAGAGCCCTATTTAACATTACAGTAACAAGTAAGCTTATAAAATTTGTCACAAATCAAAATTACATGTATCTTCCTATATCTACACTCTATAATATTTATAGACATGTATGGTGAGACAATATATTATTTGTCTGTTTTCAGTGAAAGATCACTTTTGTATGTTTTAGTTTTGTTCATTTACATGTGATTTATTTAAATGAGAAGTTATAGTTTCAAGCAGCCACTGCTTATAATCAAATGAAAAAATGCATAATGATATTCCTCTTCTTTTTGGGATGCTGGTCAGGAAAAATAAAAATGTTGGATGATAGTTCACTGCTTCTTCGTTATTAAATACGTTATACATGTAACAGGGGTCGAAATAATGCCTGTCCGCCTGCCCGGGACAACCTAAAATTGGTGCGGGCAAGTGACTTTACAATTTCACTTGTCCAGGGACAACTAAGTTTTTCTCACTTTCCCACATACAAGGAGCATAAGGGGCAAGTTAAAACTGCTATGGGCAACATACTGAGTCACTTGCCCTTTGGACAAGTCAAAATTCTGAATTATTTTGACCCCTGTGTTAATATAGCAGGTTAATTAATGCAGCAGCAACTGGAGTACATGTATGTCATTTTTAGCCAAAACTGATGCACCACTGTGTTAGATGTGGATCGTTGAGCCACCAGTGAATCATCACCTATGGATCGTAGAGTCGAATGCGGCATGCTGTTAAGTCAAGTATGGATCATTGATTCATCCAAGTGAAACTGCATTGGATCAATGATCCACATGTATTTGTCTGATGGCTCCTTGATCCAGCGTTTGATACGCAGGTGTATCACTAGTGTCTCACTGATCCAGCAAGTGATACACAAATGTTTCAGTAGTGGATCATACGTTTGACCACTTCCTATGGGAATGGATCACTGATCCATCAGCATTCCAAGTATATTTCAGTTGAATACTGTTGATCCAAACTTGGCATTTGAGTGGATCAGTTAAATATTTATCCCATGGCTCAACAGGTCAACAGTGATCCAAAAGTGCTTCCTCCATTCCAGCTGTCTGATCCACTGATGCAACAGCTATGAGCCGCAAGTTCTTCTTTGTCCTGTTGATTAGTTATGGATTATTGATCCAGTTTTGCACACGATTCGATCCGCAGTCAAGGTTGCTTGAGAAGTCAGATTAGCCATAGGCGAGCCATACCGGTACAAACGAGCCGATGACAAGCCACCTTATATATTGGATCGATATGGCTACATTATTTTGCCGTCTCAAATTTCCTTTTTTTTTTGTTGCACACATGGATCATTTTATTTCTAGTGTAGACATGGAAGAGATTGACGGATGGACAGCTCTTCATTATGCTGCCAGGTATGGACACATAGAGACAGTAAAGACCCTTCTGGATTATAGAGCCAACAAACACATCAAAACAAAGTACGGACACAATACCGCCCTGGATATCGCTAAATGGAGAGGTCACACAGAAATAGTGGATATGTTAGTTGAACGCTAGGGTGTTACTGTTAGGGAAAAAAGATCCAAGAAAAGATGTTCGTGTATGTGATCGCGTGGTTTACAAATGTTAGCAGAACACATGAAGGACAGAGAAAAGAATGATCGGATAGATGATCAATCAATTCCAGTGTTGTTGTAGTTGATTTGGTCGTATATATCATATATCAACATGTTCCCGAATGTTGTATTGTATGGAAGAAGAATTTAACAAATCATTTGAATAATCGGTTATATTTGCAATAAGCAATATTTTTGCTGCCTGTCAACATGTAGATATGTTGGGAAACACTTTCTGATTGTGATTCACAAATATTGTTCCATCATCTATAAAATTAAAAAAAATTCAGGGAAGATTGGACAATGTTTCTCTCTGCATTTAGATGTAAATTCTACATGGTGACGGGCAGTGGAAATACTGTTCATTGTCAATATAATCTATCATTCATAATTTCATATAGACATGAGTGATATACTACATTTTGGGGAACATTTTGATATATGAAATTCACCACCAAATCCACCGTGAACACATGGACAACCTACCTAATATATGAAAAATTAAATATCCGGATATATTGATGTCATTTAATTTTTGGATGGTGTCACTTCCGGCTTTCGTCCACACGTGTAAAAGACAGGCACACAAACCGTCGTATCAGCAGTCAGGACGACATGACTCTGTCATCAATGAATTTTGAAGATAAGGACCGTGGCGTTGCATGGTGTCATCATCCTTAAAGTTAAAGCCGTAATATTCCAACTCCATGGTCACCGCGTTTGGGAATTTCCTTCAATATCATATACACACACATAACACTTGGCGGTCCTGTCTGAGACAGGATGAATATCATTCGGATGAATTCACTAAACCTGTGACATTATCTGGATTGATGATACAGCCATATTATCGCCGTGTTGGATTGTTGTTACAGCCACATTAGGATCGCTGTGCTGGATGGTTGACATGTCCAGTGATTACCGTCTGTCACCGAGGTTACGTCCCCGAGTCCCAGTGCTGGAGCCTTGATCTACAAATATAAAAGAACTATTACATATTTACCGACGACCATTACGTGACGCATTATTGTGTAAGATAAGATAAACAGGGGCCACGGAAGCGGGGGGACCGAGGGCCCCCCCCCCCACTTTTTGAGACTGCAATGTTATAAGTCCTATCTTAGATAGCACCAGTCCAGCATTTAACATGGCCGATATAGAGTTTCAAACGTGCTCCGAGACCCCTGATAAAATGTATTGACCAAGATACACAGCCTTTGCAGACCGGCAATACAGTCAACGCACATAAATGGACATTTATACTTATAGAACATCAATAAACCAATTGTTTTATTGACGACAGAATAATAGTAAGACAGTATTCAGGGGCGTCGTTAGAGGGGGTCGATGGGTGCGAACGACCCCCTCCCAGCGCTAAGCTGTATGTTATTTTTCTATGTTGGACAACACAGTACTGGGCTCTAATAAGTAAGCATAAGAAACGACCCCCACTCAATAAATTCTGGCGACGCCCATGGTATTGTGTAAGACGACAGAATAATCGTTGATAAAGGTACAATAGACTCTCGCCTAAGCACAGTGTTGAGTTAAATTGCTTATTGCATTGACAAATGATAATCAGACATCTCCAAATGACGTGTAGCTTGTGCGTGTGGATGGAGTTTATCCAACACCAATCCCCCCCCCCCCGCCCTGAATTTCCCTGTTATAGACCGAATCATGTATTGATTTGATTTTATTATTCTGTTATGTACTCTACCCTACTGGGGTGTTCGTACAATAAAGTTGAATCTTGAAATAAAATTACAATAAATTCACAATCTCTCAACCTCTTGCGGATCCAGCCGGTCATTCCAACAACGCAATTCTGTCCCGTGTGACTTCAATGTTTTCTCAGTGCCGTGAGTTTGTGATTCTCGACCTTTTCCTCATGTCCGAACCTTCCCGTATCTCGTCATATCTGATAGCATGCAGACGACAGAATCAAACTCCCGCGCGTCTGGTCTAAGGGAGCTAACCTAACAACGTCCACAAACATTTGTATACTTCGTTTCAAAATTCGAGTGAAAAAATGTTGAATGTATCTGGTTCTCTCTGTCTGTTAGTTTCTTACTTCTACTACATCCAATCCAATTATATCACCTATGCTGACCCGGCCTGTCACTATATAGATGAGCCATATGATATGTTACACGATTGGTTATCTGTTTTAGGAATATGGTGTTACACGATTACTTCTCTATTTTATGTATAACTGATCGTTCTTTATTAAATGTTTATTTGTTTCTGCATAGGAATATGTTTCTACCGGTAAGGTATGTTTACTGGTGCGAAATGACTTAAGGGGTCTCGTTACCTTTCAGCCGCAGAAAAATGTTGATGGTAAAGTTGATCATAAAGCTCATATTAAAGTACTACTTGAAACAATTAAGAGCATACAAACATCTGTTATATTGTCAATGTTGTTTTGTACTATAAATCACTTTCATATGAATGAGAGAATCTACAAAAATAACATGGATTTCAATGAAGGTGAAGGGTTCACTCAAAATTAAGCGCTCAACATGCTTAGCGAAAAAATCGCATCGTGTTAATTTTTTGATGGTGAACATTTAAGTTTCTGGGGGTTTTTTCATTTTCACCGCATGTTTTAATGATTGAAATTATCGGACCAGACTGGCAAAAATTAATAAAGTTAGGAATACAATAGGAATATAATATTTAATATGTACAGTACAATCAAATCATGTGTAAAGCATAATCATCAGCTTTTTTGTCTTTGCTGTTTGTAAATGTTTTAGAAGAATATTTCTTAGCCAAATCTGATTGTATTATTGTCAATATGGAAATTAAATGTAAATATTGCTAAATAAAAATTGTAGTATTTGGCAGCAGAAAGTACGATTATAATTTCTACATTGATGGACAAATTATTGATATAGCTGACGGTTACAACTACTTAAGGATTCTGTTTACTAGAAACGGTTCATATGCGAAGGCAAAAAGTACTAACTTCACAAGCAAAAAAAAGCAATTCATCTGCTGTATTGTCGAATTAGAAACATCAACCTGCCAACTGACTGCCAATTACTATTATTTGACCAAATAATTGTTCTCTTACGGCTGTGAAATCTGGAGCTTTGAAAACCATATTGCTATGTTTGAGAAACCGCATACAGATTTTTAAAAATAGTTTCTATTCGTAAGAAAGTCCAAATTTTATGCTGTACGGTGAACTAGGTGAATATCCTTTGCTGTTAACTGTACAAATACGTTGAATAGTTTTTTTTTGGACCAGACTCGCACTGGGCCAGGGATTTAAGCTATTTCAACTACTTTATAGATATCTCCGTAGAAACAATATTTGACAGAATGTACAGTGTAAATGGTTAGAGGAACTTGTCTGTAGTTGGATCTGGTTAAATGAGGGAATTAAGCTAAAACAATCAGACCAACATAGACAGGATTAGTTGAGCAAAGCAAATGATTCATCAAAGCGGGTTATATAATAATATAATAATTCATTAATCATGCAATTTATATACGTTATTCCTGTTGATACCCTGTTATATAGGGGTATAGCACAATGATTATTTCACAATAGCTATGGAGTATTACCGACCACAGGTTCGATTTCCAAGATGCCCGCCATCTGGGCCTTATTTTAGTTCATATGTCTATATCTTATTTCAATGACCACTCGTAAAGATCGAGGTTAAGATGGCTCCACTATACATTTTTCTATTCCCAGGCGGGCATTATCGGCCATCTCGGCTTCCGAATTGGCGACCACAGGAAAACAGTTTTTTTATGGCAAGCCAAAGTGCTTTTTATGCGAGAATTTTCGATATCGGAAATTGAATTCCCGATATCGGAATTAAAATTTCCTATATCGGATATTCATGACCTTCAATTTCCGATATCGGAAATTGAATTCTCGATATCGGAAATTGAATTTCCGATATCGCAAATGGCAATTTCCGATATCGGGAATGGCAATTTCCGATATCGGAAATTCGGGGACAATTCCCGATATCGAAAATTCAATTCTCGTTATCGGAAATTGTCACTGAATTCCCGATATCGGAAATTGCAACTCTAGGGGGCACTCCACACTTGCCAAGATTCGGACAAAGTGCTCCCTCCCTAATTTTATAGTAAGGAAGGTCGTCCGATTTTGACAGCAAGGTAATTCTTCTTACCTTTCTAGCTGATATCTATAGTATCACCCTGCTGGACGTAACCATGTCTCCAAACGAGGATATAACAATTGCTTGTTGATCGCACCCACTCGCCACTACAGAGTTAATCGTGAGTAGTAGGTAAAAGCGATTTCAAGTTAATTTTCACCCGGATGTAACTATGACGTCACAACTTCCGATGGTGGCGCCATCTGTACACTTTGGACGCAAGGGAGACAACTCGATCTGCCAACTGAGTTTGGCCGCCATCTTGAATTTTTGAGGCGGTGTGGGCGGCCATCTTGAATTGTGTGGAAAAGGGGATGTATTCCTCCGCGGTGATGCGGTCTGCCTCCGCGGAGAAAAAGTAGTCCCTAGACTGGAAATACGCTGCATGGTCCGATGGGGTCGAGTGAGGTATCAAAGTGAAGCTTATGTGAAGGGGCATCTAATGGGCTGGGTGTGGGGTTGAAATATCGGCATTCTGCGCATGCGCGGTGGCCCAAGGGTATGAAAATAGACGTTTTGAGAGCTAGGGGAGTCCTAATGGTCCGATGGAGTTGAGGGTGGGTGCATGTAAAATTTTTCCTGAAAAAAAACGGAACACGGACTTTATCGAAAAATCCGGGAAAATGCCTATATATGCCTGGGGGGTATAGGACCATCCTGGGAAACCTACTTCTATACATTTGCGGTAGGGTTGTTTGGATTTGTTTTTCACGTCTCGTCATTTAGAACACGATAGGAAGTGTCCCGGAGCGAATCGGTGAAATTTTTGAAAAAGTACGATATAGCCCCATATAGTCCCATACTGGGGGGTATAGGACCCATGTTTGTCCCCCTGGGAAACCTACTTTTAGACATTTGCGGTAGGGTTGTTTGGTTTTGTTTTTTACGTCTCTTCATTTAGAACACGATAGGAAGTGTCCCGGCACGAATCGGTGAAATTTTTGAAAAAGTACGATATAGACCCATATAGTCCCATACTGGGGGTATATGACCCATGTTGAACCTAATGGGAAACTTACTTCTATACATTTGCGGTAGGGTTGTTTGGATTTGTTTTTCACGTCTCGTCATTTAGAACACGATAGGAAGTGTCCCGGAGCGAAACAGTGAATTTTTTGAAAAAAGTCACCGCGGCCTGGGTAGGCCCATAGGCCTATACTGCATGGCTATGGGTGTATAGGGCCATACGGGGTGCACGTGTTGGAGTCTAGGTGGGCCACTAATGGTCCGATGGGGTCGAGTGAGGTATCAAAATGAAGCATTCGTGAAGGGGCATCTGATGGGCTGGGTGTGGGGTTGAAATATCGGCATTCTGCGTATGCGCGGTGGCCCAAAGTTATGGAAATAGACGTTTTGGAGCTAGGGGAGCCCCTAGTGGACCAATGGGGTCGAGTGAGTTATCAAAGTGAAGCATTCGTGAAGGGGCATCTGATGGGTTGGATGTGCGGTAGGAATATCATGCGCGGACGCAATGCGGAGCTCTCGTCCAATCAGAAGCGAGTATTTCAAATCCGTCACAGAGCTCTCAGCCAATCAGAAGCGAGTATTTCAAATCCGTCACAGAGCTCAGCCAATCAGAAGCGAGTATTTTGACCCGGTGCATTATGGGACATATCCAAGATGGCGGAGCGTATGTTCAAGATGGCGGCACATCCGGTGTCGAAAACTGGCCATTTCGTCGGGATGTGGTCACCTAGTGTCGAAAACTGCACCCTGTATGGACGTACCCGAAAAGACACGAAGGTGAACGACATTGTGGAAAAACCCCACAGACAGGTTAGTACATGCATTCCTATGATGTTCACAGGTTACGCCCATTCACGAAGGGCCGTCACAGGGCTTAGTAGAAAAAAGCGCATTTCTAACCTTATGGCGCAAGCGAGTATAACAAGTGCCACGCACGGTGTATAAAACCCTACCCAACAGGTACACTATAAAGCCACCTCTCTCACCGTTCGCTTTTCATTCCCCACCATGGCAGCGAGCGGAACAGAGCTTGCGTTATTCCAACTGACGTCCGACGTCTACCTCATCGTCAATGACGATCACCTGGAGCTGGTCCAAGACGCACCGCATAAGGTGAAGATTTTGTTATCGCTATCAGACTGGACTCTATTGACACGATTTTTACAGGGAAAAGACCCCGAAAGGGATTTCATGCACGTGGAAGACGGCGTGCACATACGCACTGCTGGAGAGGATTCCCTTTTTCCACGGTTGGAACAGAGTGGAGGTCCCTATATCACACTCTGTCCACCCTTATGGATGGCACTGAAAGATGTACTTCCCGCGAAGGATGACTTACTACACCCCGAGGTGAAAGAAGGGACTGTGGCTACCCGGAGGCTTACACCTGGCTGCACCCTATTGTTGTACCCCAAACGAGTGGACCTCATCGATAGCGGACTTACGTGTTGGTGTACGTCTGAACCCAAAGCGCACGTCTCTTTGTCACCGGAAGGATGGACTACCTTGAAACGGGTGTTGTTGGGTGACCTGCACGGTGATAGCATTCATCTGTGTGACGACGTCTACATTTTCTGCGGTCCCTATTTTGCTCGACTCCTCTGTCTGAAGCGAGGTGGTTTTACCCTGGACCCCGATCTATGCACGGCTTTGGAACAAGTAGTCCCCATTGTCGATAAGGTACTATCTCTATAGGAGCCACATAACCCATCAGAATAGTACGTATCACGGACTACACCCGTAGAGCTAGGCGCGCATGTGTGACCTGGTCTATAAAACACGTCTCTCTGGATCCTACACCTTCATTTCTACGGTTGCAGAGCCATGACGGAGATCCAGCCCTATGCGACTCGCATTTTACAGCATGCCACCGTGGTGAATTCACTCACGGGTTACCGAGCAGTGGTCCGGTCCATGTTTGCAGATGGCGACGACAACAAGGGGCGACGCCAGATCCTGAACGAGTTCACAGAAGCGGTCCTCGACAGAGTGCACTCGATGGAGAGGTGTGCCATCACTCACCACTACTGGACTATGACCGCCATCCTTGATGCTCGGGCTATGGACCAGGATCGCTCACGCCGGAACCAGCGACGGCTGGTTGGCCTCACAATAGTCTGTGCCCTATTGACCCTGGCGCTGTGGTATTGACAGTGGGACTATAAATACGAGGGTCAGACACAGTGTATGTCATTCAACGATCGTCATTGGAGCAAGCATGTCACCCGTCCTACGAGCCATTCTGCCCCTTACACCCCGGGTGGGGTTACACGTCTATGAAGATAAAGTCACCCTCGTGGAAGACCGTGGAGATGTTTGCTGGTCGCGCACTGAGACCGTATCGAATACGGTTACGCTACACCGTGACGGCTGGACCAAATTTAAACGGGTGTTGAGCGACGAGCTCGATGGACACGTCATCCACATAGACAATGCCATCTACGTATACCGTGGACCCTTCTTCCCACGCCTGGGCCGCTACCAAGACCCTACGCGAAGCATCACCCTAGACCCCGATCTGTGGATAGCCTTCGAGAAAGTGTTGCCTATCGTGGGCCAGCTGTTTACACCGGACGAGCGGTCATCAGACGAGTTGGAGTGGGCTCGTGCCCTGAGAGAATCGGCAGCAGAACCCAATGAACTACTGTCTAGCCATGAACCCGACGACGATGCCATTGATTACCCGCCTAGTCAGCCCAGTGACATGACCACCTGATCCTTTGATCTCACGGGGTTGTGCCTATAAATACGGGAGACAGTCAACTCTGGTACCATTCACGTACTGACCATGGCGGAGCATATGATACTGGCGTATCACATATTGACCCCCGAGGTTTTCCTGCACGTGTATGCGTACGTCGATATCATGGAGGAGGTGGGAGACATCTGTGATGCGGACCCTACACAACCGTGCCCGGCTCACATCCGTCTGTCCCGAGAGGGCTGGACCAAATTCAAACGGGTGTTGTCTGGTGAACTGGACGGCGACCTCATCCACTTGTGTCACGATGTGTACATCCGACGCGGCCCTTTCTTTGCTCAATTGGCTTGGCTAGATGGGGGTACAGTGCATTTTACCCTTCACCCTGATCTATGGTCTGCATTGGAAGATGCCGTGGTAGATGTGGATGAAGTGCTTATCAAGCGGTCATCAGACGAGTTGGACTGGTCATTTACCATGGACACTGTGGAAGCCCATGAAGAAAATCAGAAAGAAACTCCGGCCCAAGATATACCCGTTATAAATAAACGATAGAGCCAGGGTCCATCATCATTTGTCACCATGAAGCGCTGGGAGAAGGTGTTGGATAACTTATACTACAGTCCCGACAGTCCGGCGGCCTATAGTGCATTGTCGGCTCTCTATCGAGCGGCCAAACCCCAGGGGATACAACGTGCCCAAGTCCGAGATTGGTTAAGAAAACAAGACACCTATACCTTACATCGATCTGTTCGTCGCCATTTTCTACGGAACCGGGTCATCGTGGGAGGAATAGATGCCCAGTGGCAAGCGGATTTGGTCGATATGAGCGCCTTTGGCAAACACAACGATGGGAAGCGGTATATCTTGACGTGCATCGATATCCTATCCAAATATGCGTGGGTGGTACCCATCCGGACGAAAACGGGGGCAAATCTCATAGCGGCGTTCAAAGACATCTTCAAGACCGGGCGCAAACCTTTGTATTTGCAAACTGACGAAGGCACGGAATTCCTCAACAGACCGTTCCAAGCCTTTCTCAAGAAATAGAAGGTGTTTTTCTTCCATACGTACAACGAGACCAAGGCTTCCGTGGTGGAAAGGTTCAACAGGACATTCAAAGGCCGCATGTATAAATATTTCACCTATAAGAATACAAAACGGTATATCGATGTTCTCCCGAAACTTGTGAGGGTTTACAATCGAGCCTATCACCGGAGTATAGAGAGAGCCCCCATTACCGTGACCCAACGCAATGAAGCCCAAGTCCGGCGTGTCTTGTACCCCAGGCCATCGCAGCGAACGACGAAGGCGGTGTACAAGGTCGGGGACCCTGTACGGATCAGTAAAGTCAAGGGCAAGTTCGAGAAAAGTTACTTGCCCAACTGGAGCGATGAGCACTTCCTGATTAAACGGCGCCTACCCCGACAGCGGCGAGTCTATGAACTGGAAGATCTTCAAGGGGAACCGTTGCTAGGGACGTTTTACGAGACGGAATTACAGCCTGTCGTAAAAACACAGCAAGACTACTACACGGTGGAGCAGATTTTGAAAACGGAACGTCGACGTGGCAAACTGTTTCATTTCGTCAAATGGCAAGGCTGGCCCAGTTCCTTCAATTCCTGGGTCGCTGCCAACCAGGTGAAACTACTATAAAGCCAGCCACCACTGCCGTCATCCTTCATTCCACGTTCGACCACAGTGCTATGGACCAACAGCAGCTGCCTCTGAACACAGCGTCTCCCAAAACGCGCAAAGCGCAACTAGGCTTGGTGGTGATAGTGCTAACCCTGCTGAGTGTGCTGTACGGAGGTGTGTTTTACGACGTAGCCTATGTCAGCACGTTACTTAACCAACTGAGAACACCAGCCATCAGTGAAACTGGTCTACAGATAGCACCAGTCAACCCCGTATCGAGCCCAGTCACCACCACCACACCCCGTGTACAAGCCACGTCGAGCTCCACACCAAGCTCCACACCTACACCAAGTACACCTACTACGTCTGAAGACCCACCGGATTTCATCCCTCACAGTGAACCGACAACGACCACCGACGTTGTACCTACCACCATCATCATCCCTGACAGTGAACAGACAACGACGACCGACGTTGTACCCACCACCACTTCAGTTCACTCGTACCAAATTTACAAGAGCGGGTTACCACGACAGCGGATACACCTCCAACCATGGACCCCCGTTGGCAGCATCCCTTCACTTGCGTCATCGCAGGACCGACGGGTTCCGGCAAAACGCACTTCGTCAGGAAGCTCCTTCAACACGCCGACAGCATGATCACCCCACCCATTGTTCGAGTCGTGTGGTGTTACGGAGAATGGCAGGAAGCGTATGCAGCAATGCCCAACATCACGTTCGTGGAAGGCCTACCCAATCTGGCCGATTTGGAACCCGACACCTTGGTGGTTCTGGACGATCTCATGGCGGAGACGGATGCGCGGGTCACCCAACTCTTTATCAAAGGCAGCCACCATCGACGGCTCAGCATCATCTACATTGTGCAGAATCTGTTCAGTAAAAACAAAGAACATCGGAACATTAGCTTAAATGCCCACTACCTGGTGGTCTTCAAAAACCCGAGAGATACCACTCAACTGCTGCACCTGGCGAGACAGATGTATCCCGGCCGCACACCGTTTGCGTTGGAAGCCTTCAAAGATGCCACAACCCCTCAGCACGGGTATATGCTCTACGACCTCAAGCAAGCCACCCCCGAACATCTGCGACTACGGACCGGCATCTTTCCCGGAGAGGCCCACCACGTGTACATGCAAAAATAATGTAAACACACCCACAGTGGCGCCCCCAGCTGGGATGTGTGTGTTTGATGATGGGGATAATAAAAAGAATGAATACCACAGCAGGGTTGACTTTGTCTCTGAGGTAGATAAAAAGAGCAGAGTTGTGGGTTCTAGCATTAGTTGTACATGATGTCTGCGCGAGTACGGAAGCACGCTCCGACGCTCCGTGTATTGAAGACGGCCCCACCCGAGTTGGTCCGAACCATTGTACGCGGTGCGGACCCTGACCTTGTACGCTGTCTGTGCGAGATCGGGTACAACCTGTTAAAAGGCAACGTACCACTGACTCCGGCTCAGAAGACCAAGTTGGCCAAGCATAAGACAGGTCTCCGAACCTTAGTCCAGAAGCGGGTCCCTCAAACACAAAAGAAAAAGGTGTTACAGAAAGGCGGCTTTCTCGGGGCCATCTCAGCACCGTTGGCCGCTTCTGTGTTGGGTCCAGTATTGGGTGGACTCTTCGGCCGACAATGAACCACACGAAAAAAATGGTCCTCGTCGAACCACGGTTCCTTCAAAACCTCCAATCGCCCTACCCTGTCCCACCTACGGTGAAGACCATAAACAGCCTCGATGGAGAGATGCAACAGATCTTACAGAGACCGGGGTTAAGCGACAGTGAGAAATTACAACGGTACAATGAGACGCTTCAACGATACATGACGTTCATGGACCAATACAAACCCCTGTCTACCCCACCACCACCACCACCACCACCACGTGACACACCGCCGACTTCAGCACCGCTCCAACAGCCGCCATTACCAGGGGTACCACCCACAGCCCCGCAGTGGGTGGAAGTCCTGAAGAGTGGACCTGCATCGTTCAAGAAACAAGCCGGCCTAGTATTACAACGGATGAAACAGAATCCTACCATGACTTGGAATGATAAAGGCGAACTCCTGGTACAGAATCAGGTGGTCCCCGGCACCCACATGACGGATTTAGTGAATGATCTGATGCGTAAACGCAGATCGCACACGGATCCTCGAGGATGGGAGGTCTTTGCTCAAGGCTTGAAAGACATGCATGTACCACAGGAATTGGTGCGAAACCCCCACCGCTGGGCCTTTATGCAGCGACCCCAGCAATCGCCGAGTGGCCCACTACCTTCTTGGGAATCCGAATGGGAACCGGAGTCACCCCCCAAAACTCCACCACCACAACGGGCACCTGCTTTTCAGACCTTTAAAAAACCACCCTTGATCAGGACACCCCACATCTCCAGAGCCGTGACACGTAGCAAGTCAACGCGAACACAACCGCCCAATGCCTGGAACACCTATTAAAATCAACAGCAGCAGCAGGACAGCTCAGTCGCCATGTTTTACCTCACCCTCCCCAGTAACAGTTCGCTGGATGTGTTTCCTGACAACACCGTGGCCAAGTACGTGACCCAGTTACCGCAACCGTTCCATTTACCTGGACGATGGGAATGTGGCCTCGTGGATATCCAATACCCTTACTCGTGGTACAACGTGCGGGCCAATGAAGTGTGGTACGACGTCACCTACGAAGGAAAAGATACCCGACTCACCCTCCCCGAAGCCCAATACGATACTCCCAAGGAGTTCATGGGTGGGCTGTCAAGACTGTTGCATTATAAGGCTCTACGGGAGGTCACGAATACTTCAAAACCCATCAAAGCCTATCCCTTCAAGAATCACGTGAACTTCGATTACAACGCACACAACGACAAGGCAGAGCTTGTCGTCACCGCCAACGCGAGTGTCGTACTGAGTCCTATCCTACAGCAAATGCTGGGTTTCGATCTACAGACGTTCGCTGGTCCCACTGCCCACCAAGGCGATATCCCGATGGATATGAAGTCGGGTATGTACGGACTCTACGTCTACTCGGACGTGGTGGACAGCCACATCGTGGGCGATATCAACACACCTCTGTTACGGGTGGTGCCCATTAAAAAGTTGTATGGAGATCAAGTCACCCACAGTTTCACCCACATGCTCTACCTGCCCGTACGACAAACCCACATCAACACGATCACGGTGGATATAAGAGATGACACGGGACGACCGGTGGCATTCGAACGCGGGAAAGTGGTGCTGACACTTCATTTTCGACACACGATCACGGTGGATATAAGAGATGACATGGGACGACCGGTGGCATTCGAACGCGGGAAAGTGGTGCTGACACTTCATTTTCGACAAGCACGTGCTCCCCACTTTGTATAATGAAGGTGCCTTACGAGTGCGATGCACGCAGCTATATGGACTATTATGCCCAACAGGCCGGGGGTGGCTTTCCGGTTTTTAGTGGTGCACGCATGCAACGTGGGCATGGACTGGGGAACATAATCGGGAGCATCGTCAAAACGTTCCTGCCCTTGGTGACGCGTGGGGTGAAAGCTATCGGCAAACAAGCGGTATGCAGTGGACTGCAAGTGGCCGGTGATGTCTTGGGGGGTACGGCACCCAAAGAAGCCTTGAAACGGCGGGCCAATGAAGCGGGAGGCGTCTTGGTGGCCAAAGCACAATGCACCGTAGGGAATAAAAGACCTGCCCCACCGAGACCACGCACCAGTCGACGACCGACCCAGCGACGACGCACATCGAAGACCCGGGATATCTTTTCTTAAAACATGTCCTTGATCCACGCGGAGTCCTGCCCCTCCACCAACAGTGAATTTGATTTGTGGACCGTCCCGCCCACACAGACCAGTGCCGAACAAGGGTTATGGGTGGAGCATCTCCCGCTGTCCAGCATCAACACAACAGGGCCCATCGAGTTCACCATCAGTAATGCGGATACGGCCTATGTGGATTTAGCCCATACATACTTATATGTGAAAGCCAAGATCGTCAATGGAGATGGCACCAGAATCGCCGACCAAGCAACGGTGGGCCCGACGAATCTCTGGCTGCACTCGATGTTTCAACAGGTGGATATATTTCTCAGCGACAAACTCATCAGTGACTCGACCAACACGTACCCCTATCGAGCCTACATCGAGACGCTGTGGTCGCATGGACGAGCGGCTAAAAAATCTCAACTGACAGCCGCTTTATTCTACCAGGACAAAGCCGAGCACATGGGCGCAGAGAACGACAATACGGGATATAGCAAACGGAAGGCTTTGACCGTGAACGGCGTCTCGGTGGATATGATCGGTCGACTGCACGCAGATATGTTCATGCAAGACCGATACCTCTTGAACAAGATCCCCATCAAAATCCGACTGATACGGGCGCCTCCGACCTTCGCCTTGATGGCCACTAACGTAGAGGCGCATGTAGCTGACTATAAGATTGTCATCGAAGACGCAGTCCTGTATGTCCGAAAAGTGAAACCGAATCCAGCCGTTCAATTGGGACACATGAAAGCCTTGGAAACAAAACCAGCCCAGTACCCTATCCGACGTGTACAAACCAAAGTGTTCTCTGTGTCTGCTGGAAATATGAGCGCCAACAAAGAAAACCTGTTCCTGGGGGAACTACCCAAGCGATTGATCCTGGCCTGTGTGGAAAAAAACCAGTTTCAGCGGAGCCTACCCAGAGAATCCGTTTGACTTTAAACATTTCAGCATCAATTTTGTGGCCTTGTATGTGGATGGACAACAGGTGCCAGCCACGGCCTTAACACCGAACTTTGGGCGCGCGAATTTCATTCGAGCCTATCAGAGCCTGTTTACAGCCACCGGTCAAATCAACCAGGACGAAGGGAATTTCATCAGTCGGGAAGACTACGGGAACGGATACACGTTGTTCTGTTTCGATTTGACCCCTACCTTAGAGAACGACCATCAGCTGGCCCTGGCCAAGCAAGGCAATTTACGGTTGGAAATCCACTTTCTACGAGCCCTCCGGAGCACCGTCAATGTGATCTGCTACGCCGAGTTTGACAACATCATTCAAGTGGACAAGGCGCGCAACGTGCTGTGTGAATTCTCCACCTAACATGGATACAGACCAGATAACCACCGTGCTGGAGAATGACACAGAGACACGTATGGTCTTTCAAGGGGTGTTCGGCCGAGATGTGTTCCCATTAGACCGAATGTATCCTGCTGCTTACGTTCTCAACACGGACCCGATGGATCGGCCCGGTGAACATTGGGTGGCCGTGTACTTGAGAGAACAGCAGGGCGAATACTTTGGCCCGTACGGCCTGCCACCCCTCCACCCCGATTTAACAGACTTCATGGATCAAGGCACAGAGACGTGGTGATGGAACAGTCAAACGTTGCAAAGCCTGACCAGTAGCGTGTGCGGACAATATTGCTTGTTTTACCTGTACCATCGATGCCGGGGAAGACCCTTATCTACCATCGTACAGATGTTTGACGAGTACCCCAAGGCCGAGGACCGCGATGTACTCGTATATGACTGGGCCGCCCATCATTTCAATGTACAAGCCCCGTTCTGGGCTTGAATTCTTTCAATGTACACACGCCCCCTGTTCTGGGCTTAAGTTTACAAGTACAAGCCCCCTGTTCTGGGCTTCAGTTCTTTCAATGTACAAGCCCCCTGTTCTGGGCTTCAGTTCTTTCAATGTACAAGCCCCTTGTTCTGGGCTTTAGTTTTCACGTGGTTGTTCTCACGTTGTTGTTGTTACTGAATAAAAAAAAATGAGATCTCACCAAAAAACCCTGTCTTGTGTGTTTTATTCATAATGCATAAATGCCCAATGTGGAGATTCAGTCAAACTGAAATCAGTGGTGTAGGATGGGGCCAAAATGTAACCCATCAAGGTTAGAATGCAAGAGCACTATAGTAAAATAGAGAGCCAATGAAATCAGGCCACAGTCCAAGTACGTGTTTTGGTCTAGGTTTGGAGCGGGCATTTCATTGAGGTGCGTGTATACGGCGAGTGAAGACTCGTCCAACACGTATAGATTAAGTTTATTACTATAAGTTCTATGAGCATAATGCATGAAACTGGCTTTGAACCCCGTATTAGCCAATCAGTGGCCTAGAATGGAACCAAAGATAACCCATCCATGTCCAGAAAACATTACCCGGGTGTACAAGAACCCGGATGTAGGCGCGGATGTAGGCGACAAGTACCCGGATGTAGGCACAGACGTGTACCTAGTACCCGTCCATTGGTTCTTTTCTCGATCGCTCATTGGCTCTTATTCTCGACCGCTGATTGGTCCAAATGGACCTGCCCATCCTTCCCAGGTTCATTTACAATCCCCTTTTTGGGGTTCAAGCTCTGATTATATCGATGCCGCAACATTGTCTCATTGGACATAGAACCTTTTGACTTGGATGTCACCTTTTGTCCCGCTCGCGCACTTCCGGTGAGGACGCGCGCGCGCGCGCTGCGGCCGGAGAACCCGCGCGCGCGCGCACTGGGGGGGGGGCCGGGGCCCGCCGGGACGGAAAAGTTGGAGGTAGTGTGTTTGTGCATTCATCCCAACCGGAAGTGACGTCACACACACACACACACACACTTGCGCAACCCCAGTACATGACAAACACAGACAAGTCTGGACATGTCCAAAGGTCACGCCTCATTCACCCCAACCGGAAGTGACGTCATATGCAAATTTCTGAGGTCAAAGGTCAGTAGGGCTCGCCTAGACCCCCAAAAACGTCTATTTCCATACCCTTGGGCAACCGCGCATGCGCAGAATGCCGATATTTCAACCCCACATCAGCCCATCAGATGCCCCTTCACGAATGGTTCACATGGATACCTCACACGACCCATTCGAACCGTGAATAGCCCATCTTTAACCCAAACACTCCCACACACACCCCAAAAATGCCTGCTTTCTATACTACGGCCAGGCTGCGCATGCGATATTTCAACCCCACACCCAGCCCATCAGATGCCCCTTCACGAATGCTTCATTTTGATACCTCACTCGACCCCATCGGACCATTAGTGGCCCACCTAGACTCCAACACGTGCACCCCGTGTGGCCCTATACACCCATAGCCATGCAGTATCGGCCTATGGGCCTACCCAGGCCGCTGTGACTTTTTTCGTAAATTGCACCGTTTCGCTCCGGGACACTTCCTATCGTGTTCTAAATGACGAGACGTGAAAAACAAATCCAAACAACCCTACCGCAAATGTATAGAAGTAAGTTTCCCATTAGGTTCAACATGGGTCATATACCCCCAGTATGGGACTATATGGGTCTATATCGTACTTTTTCAAAAATTTCACCGATTCGCTCCGGGACACTTCCTATCGTGTTCTAAATGACGAGACGTGAAAACAAATCCAAACAACCCTACCGCAAATGTATAAAAGTAGGTTTCGCAGGATGGTCCTATACCCCCCATACCCCATATAGGCATTTTCCCGTAATTTAGAATAAAGTCCGTGTTCCGTATTTTTTCAGGAAAAATTTTACATACACCCGCCCTGGAACTAGGGGGAGATAACTCTATTGATAGGCAAGCCCCGTTAAGCCCGGCGACCTATATACCCCCCATACCCCATATTGGCATTTTCCCGGATTTTTCGATAAAGTCCGTGTTCCGTTTTTTTTCAGGAAAATTTTTACATGCACCCACCCAGCCCATCTGATGCCCCTTCACGAATGCTTCACATGGATGCCTCACTCAACTCCATCGGACCATTAGGGACTCCCCTAGCTCTCAAAACGTCTATTTTCATACCCTTGGGCCACCGCGCATGCGCAGAATGCCGATATTTCAACCCAACACCCAGCCCCTTAGATGCCCCTTCACATAAGCTTCACTTTGATACCTCACTCGACCCCATTGGACCATGCAGCGTATTTCCAGTCTAGGGACTACTTTTTCTCCGCGGAGGCAGACCGCATCGCCGCCAGGACCACATCACCGCGGAGGAATACATCCCCTTTTCCACACAATTCAAGATGGCCGCCCACACCACCTCAAAAATTCAAGATGGCGGCCAAACTCAGTTGGCAGATCGAGTTGTCTCCCTTGCGTCCAAAGTGTACAGTTGGCGCCACCATCGGAAGTTGTGACGTCATAGTTACATCCGGGTGAAAATTAACTTGAAATCGCTTTTACCTACTACTATCGTGTCCGGAATTGAAAAATCTGGCTGACCAAAATCCGCACTTTTTCGGGAAGCGAAAATGATGATTCCTTTATGGCGATAACATTTTACAAAAAACGAGTAGGTCGACCCCGTTTTTTTCGTCATTTTAAATTGTCCTTTGGAGGAGAAACACTTTAACATACATAAAAAGAAAATCATTTCATACGTTTTCGCTGGATTGCGGGTAGAATTTGACACATTTTCAGAAAAGTTGAAGGGTTAAGGAGGATTGCATGTCTTTCCTTTTCAATTTCAATAGCTCACAAGTCTCCTGAAATAATGACGCGAGTGTGCCCATTTAGAAAATATATACTTTTACAAGGTTTTTGTTAAAGATTTTACATCTATTTATTTATTTTTTTTTTTTTTATTTATTTTTTTTTTATAATTTATATTTTATTTGATTTTCATACATAGGTCATGCACACTGTACATAGCATAATCTATCGTACTACACAAAGATATTTGAACTTATAATTGAAATTCATATCATACAACTGAACAATCGTCATTACTCTCTGATTTATCTACATTGACAACAGCAACAACATCTATACGGGTCTAAACAGTAAATGTAGCGTTGACCAATACTGGTCAAACTTCATTTGTCGGTTTCGTACGCTAATTTTAAGGCGTTTTGAATACTTTTCAGACAAGGGATTTTTTTAACTACTTTCATTTTGTATATAGAAAATTTAATAATAGAGATACAATAATTAAGTGGCTTATTTCTGAGTTGTGAAAGACCAAGAATAACTTTTTCTGGAGAGAATAGAATTGAAATACCCACTGAGGCGAACCAATTTTCCAGTAAACTCCACAGAGGGTTGATATGTTCACATTCCCAAAAGAGATGAATAATAGTCTCTGGAACTTTGTTACAGAAAGTGCACAAGTTAGATATATCAGGGTAAAGTTTATGTGCAAATAGATTAGTAGTCAGTATTCGGTTAATAATTCTGTATTGAAACCACTTATATTTCACATCTCTTTGATTTGTTACATTTTTATTCCATATAAGCCACTCCGATTCATTATATTTTTTTCCAAGAACTGTTTCCCATCTTAGATGAGCGTTTAAAGTGGAAAATCGAGAATTCAAAAGAGTTCTATAATATATTTTACACCCTTTTTTTACACTTATTAACCGTGACATGGGTGGTGGTATTAACGGTGTCAGTAGTATACAAAAGCCAATCTGAGCCCTATTTCACCCGGATGTAGTGACGTCATGAGGAGGACTGAGGAGGAACTAGTGGCGCCATCTGTACACATTGCTGGCAAAAACCCGCACTAGGGGGGGACAACTCGATCTGCATATTGGCGGCTGATGTGGGAGTGGGACCAAGATGGCGGCTGTGGGAGTGGGACCAAAATGGCGGCTGTGGGAGTGGGACCAAAATGGCGGCTGTGGGAGTGGGACCAAAATGGCGGCTGTGGGAGTGGGACCAAGATGGCGGCTGTGGGAGTGGGACCAAAATGGCGGCTGTGGGAGTGGGACCAAGATGGCGGCTGATGTGGGAGTGGGACCAAAATGGCGGCTGTGGGAGTGGAACCAAAATGGCGGCTGTGGGAGTTGGACCAAAATGGCGGCTGTGGGAGTGGGACCAAAATGGCGGCGTGTGTGTCCAAAATGGCGGCGCAAGGGAGCAAACGAGGCGGTGGGGAGGTCACGGGGAGAAAAAACCCTCACATTACCCTAAAAAAACCTCTAAGCCATATAATAATAATAATCATAATCTATAGGTGTTGTACCATGTTAATAGGATCAGTCTAGCATCTGTACCACCCTAGGGTCGAGCGTTTATTGTCCCGTGTATCTCCGCAGAAAATCAACAAACAAAATGGCGGCTCCAGGATGGTGTGGGGACGGCCTTTCCACATCACGGCGTTGATCCTAACCATAGCGCCATCTGCACACACTGACGCAAGGGAGACAACTCGTGTGGCCCAAGGGTATGAAAATAGACGTTTTGGAGCTAGAGAAGCCAATAATGGTCCGATGGGGTCGAGTGAGGTATCAAAGTGAAGCTTATGTGAAGGGGCATCTGACTGGACTAGTGGATTGAAATAGCGTCATTCTGCGCATGCGCGGTGGCCCAAGGGTATGAACATAGACGTTTTGAGAGCTAGGGGAGCCCCTAATGGTCCAATGGGGTCATATGAGGTATCAATGTGAAGCATTCGTGAAGGGGCATCTCACTGGACTAGTGGGTTGACACAGCGTCATTCTGCGCATGCGCGGTGGCCCAAGGGTATGGAAATAGCCGTGTTGGAGCTAGGGGAGTCCCAAATGGTCCAATGGGGTCGAGTGAGGTATCAAAGTGAAGCCTATGTGAAGGGGCATCTAATGGGCTGGGTGTGGGGTTGAACTATCGGCATTCTGCGCATGCGCGGTGGCCCAAGGGTATGAACATAGCCGTGTTGGAGCTAGGGGAACCACTAATGGTCCAATGGGGTCGAGTGAAGTATCAAAGTAAAGCCTATGTGAAGGGGCATCTAATGGGCTGGGTGTGGGGTTGAACTATCGGCATTCTGCGCATGCGCGGTGGCCCAAGGGTATGAAAATAGCCGTGTTGGAGCTAGGGGAGCTATTAATGGTCCAATGGGGTCGAGTGAGGTATCAAAGTCAAGCCTATGTGAGGAGGCATCTGACTGGACTAGTGGCTCGGCCGTTGTCACCATTCTGCGCATGCGAGGTGGCCCAAGGGTATGGAAATAGCCGTGTTGGAGCTAGGGGAGTCCCTAATGGACCAATGGGGTCGAGTGAGGTATCAAAGTGAAGCATTCGTGAAGCGGCATCTGATGGGTTGGGTGTGAGGTATGAATATCATTCTGCGCAGACGCAATGCGGAGCTCTCGTCCAATCATAAGCGAGTATTTCAAATCCGTCACAGAGCTCTCAGCCAATCAGAAGCGAGTATTTTGACCCGGTGCATTATGAGACATATCCAAGATGGCGGCACGTATGTTCAAGATGGCGGCACATCCGGTGTCGAAAACTGGCCATTTCGTCGGGATGTGGTCACTTAGTGTCCAAAACTGGACCTGTATGGGTCCCGCTAGACGTTTTGGAGCTAGGGGAGCCACTAATGGTCCAATGAACAAGTGTGTGACGTCACTTCCGGTTTGGGTGAATGGCTCGTGACCTTTGGACATGTCTAGACTTGTCTGTGTCTGTCATGTACTGGGGTTTTTTTTCCCACACTGGCGTTCACGTGGTTTGGTGGGTCTACGCAAGTGTGTGTGACGTCACTTCCGGTTGGGGTGAATGCTCAAACACACGACCTCTAACTTTCCCGGCGGGCCCCGGCCCCCCACCGCAGCGCGCGCGCGCGGGTTCTCCGGCCGCAGCGCGCGCGCGCGCGTCATCACCGGAAGTGCGCGCGCGGGACAAAAGGTGACATCCAAGTAAAAAGGTTCTATGTCCAATGAGACAATGTTGCGCCATCGATATAGTCAGAGCTTGAACCCCAAAAAGGGGATTGTAAATGAACCTGGGAAGGATGGGCAGGTCCATTTGGACCAATCAGCGGTCGAGAAAAAGAGCCAATGAGCGATCGAGAAAAGAACCAATGGACGGGTACTAGGTACACGTCTGTGCCTACATCCGGGTACTTGTCGCCTACATCCGCGCCTACATCCGGGTTCTTGTACATCCGGGTAATGTTTTCTGGACATGGATGGGTTATCTTTGGCTCCATTCTAGGCCACTGATTGGCTAATACGGTGTTCAAAGCCAGTTTCATGCATTATGCTCATAGAACTTAATAAACTTAATCTATACGTGTTGGACGAGTCTTCACTCACCGTATACACGCACCTCAATGAAACGCCCGCTCCAAACCTAGACCAAAAACACGTACTTGGTCTGTGGGCTGATTTCATTGGCTCTCTATTTTACTATAGTACTCTTGCATTCTAACCTTGAAGGGTTACATTTTGGCCCCATCCTACACCACTGATTTCAGTTTGACTGAATCTCCACATTGGGCATTGATGCATTATGAATAAAACACACAAGACAGGGTTTTTTGGTGAGATCTCATTTTTTTATTCAGTGAACAACAACAACGTGAGAATAACCACGTGAAAACTGAAGCCCAGAACAAGGGGCTTGTAAACTGAAGCCCAGAACACGGGGCTTGTACATTGAAGCCCAGAACAGGGGGCTTGTAAACTTAAGCCCAGAACAGCGGGCGTGTGTACATTGAAAGAATTCAAGCCCAGAACGGGACTTGTACATTGAAATGATGGGCGGCCCAGTCATATACGAGTACATCTCGGTCCTCAGCCTTGGGGTACTCGTCAAACATCTGTACGATGGTAGATAAGGGTCTTCCCCGGCATCGATGGTACAGGTAAAACAAGCAATATTGTCCGCACACGCTACTGGTCAGGCTTTGCAACGTTTGACTGCTCCAACACCACGTCTCTGTGCCTTGATCCATGAAGTCTGTTAAATCGGGATGGAGGGGTGGCAGGCCGTACGGGTCAAAGTATTCGCCCTGCTGTTCTGTCAAGTACACGGCCACCCAATGTTCACCGGGCCGATCCATCGGGTCCGTGTTGAGAACGTAAGCAGCAGGATACACACGGTCTAATGGGAACACATCTCGGACGAACACCCCTTGAAACATCATACGTGTCTCTGGGTCATTCTCCAGCGCGGTGGTTATCTGGTCTGTATCCATGTTAGGTGGAGAAGTCACACAGCACGTTGCGCGCCTTGTCCACTTGAATGATGTTGTCAAACTCGGCGTAGCAGATCACATTGACGGTGCTCCGGAGGGCTCGTAGAAAGTGGATTTCCAACCGTAAATTGCCTTGCTTGGCCAGGGCCAGCTGATGGTCGTTCTCTAAGGTGGGGGTCAGATCGAAACAGAACAACGTGTATCCGTTCCCGTAGTCCTCCCGACTGATGAAATTCCCTTCGTCCTGGTTGATTTGACCGGTGGCTGTAAACAGGCTCTGATAGGCTCGAATGAAATTCGCGCGCCCAAAGTTCGGGTTAAGGCCGTGGCTGGCACCTGTTGTCCATCCACATGCAGGGCCACAAAATTAATGCCGAAATGTTTAAAGTCAAACGGATTCTCTGGGTAGGCTCCACTGAAACTGGTATTTTCCACACAGGCCAGGATCAATCGCTTGGGTAGTTCCCCCAGGAACAGGTTTTCTTTGTTGGCGCTCATATTTCCAGCAGACACAGAGAACACTTTGGTTTGTACACGTCGGATAGGGTACTGGGCTGGTTTTGTTTCCAAGGCTTTCATGTGTCCCAATTGAACGGCTGGATTCGGTTTCACTTTTCGGACATACAGGACTGCGTCTTCGATGACAATCTTATAGTCAGCTACATGCGCCTCTACGTTAGTGGCCATCAAGGCGAAGGTCGGAGGCGCCCGTATCAGTCGGATTTTGATGGGGATCTTGTTCAAGACGTATCGGTCTTGCATGAACATGTCTGCGTGCAGTCGACCGATCATATCCACCGAGACGCCGTTCGCGGTCAAAGCCTTCCGTTTGCTATATCCCGTATTGTCGTTCTCTGCGCCCATGTGCTCGGCTTTGTCCTGGTAGAATAAAGCGGCTGTCAGTTGAGATTTTTTAGCCTCTCGCCCATGCGACAACAGCGTCTCGATGTAGGCTCGATAGGGGTACGTGTTGGTCGAGTCACTGATGAGTTTGTCGCTGAGAAATATATCCACCTGTTGAAACATCGAGTGCAGCCAGAGATTCGTCGGGCCCACGGTTGCTTGGTCGGCGATTCTGGTGCCATCTCCATTGACGATCTTGGCTTTCACATACAAGTAGGTATGGGCTAAATCCACATAGGCCGTATCCGCATTACTGATGGTGAACTCGATGGGCCCTGTTGCGTTGATGCTGGACAGCGGGAGATGCTCCACCCATAATCCTTGTTCGGCACTGGTCTGTGTGGGCGTCACTGTCCACAAATCAAATTCACTGTTGGTGGAGGGGCAGGACTCGGCGTGGATCAAGGACATGTTTTAAGAAAATATATCCCGGGTCTTCGATGTGCGTCGTCGCTGGGTCGGTCGTCGACTGGTGCGTGGTCTCGGTGGGGCAGCTCTTTTATTCCCTACGGTGCGTTGTGCTTTGGCCACCAAGACGCCTCCCGCTTCTTTGGCCCGCCGTTTCAAGGCTTGTCGGGGTGCCGTACCCCCCAAGACATCACCGGCCACTTGCAGTCCGCTGCGTACCGCTTGTTTGTCGATTGCTTTCACCCCACGCGTCACCAAGGGCAGGAGCGTTTTGACGATGCTGCCGAGTATGTTCCCCAGTCCATGTCCACGTTGCATGCGTGCAACACCGGAAAGCCACCCCCGGCCTGTTGGGCATAATAGTCCATATAGCTGCGTGCATCGCACTCGTAAGGCACCTTCATTATACAAAGTGGGGAGCACGTGCTTGTCGAAAATGAAGTGTCACCACCACTTTCCCGCGTTCGAATGCCACCGGTCGTCCCGTGTCATCTCTTATATCCACCGTGATCGTGTTGATGTGGGTTTGTCGTACAGGCAGGTAGAGCATGTGGGTGAAACTGTGGGTGACTTGATCTCCATACAACTTTTTAATGGGCACCACCCGTGACAGAGGTGTGTTGATATCACCCACGATGTGGTTGTCCACCACGTCCGAGTACACGTAGAGTCCGTACATACCCGACTTCATATCCATCGGGATCTCGCCTTGGTGGGCGGTGGGACCAGCGAACGTCCGTAGATCGAAACCCAGCATTTGCTGTAGGATAGGACTCAGTACGACACTCGCGTTGGCGGTGACGATAAGCTCTGCCTTGTCGTTGTGTGCGTTGTAATCGAAGTTCACGTGATTCTTGAAGGGATAGGCTTTGATGGGTTTTGAAGTATTCGTGACCTCCCGTAGAGCCTTATAATGCAACAATCTTGACTCCTTGGGAGTATCGTATTGGCCTTCTGGGAGGGTGAGTCGGGTGTCTTTTCCTCCGTAGGGCACCTCGTACCACACTTCATTGGCTCGCACGTTGTACCACGAGTAAGGGTACTGAATATCCACCAGTCCACATTCCCACCGGCCAGGTAAATGCAACGGTTGTGGTAATTGAGTCACATACTTAGCCACGGTGTTGTCAGGAAACACATCGAGTGAACTGTTACTGGGTAGCGTGAGGTAAAACATGGTGACTGAGCTGTCCTGCTGCTGCTGTTGGTTTTAATAGGTGTTCCAGACCTTGAGTGGTTGTGTCCGGCGTCGTGTTCGTCGCGTGGACTTGCTACGTGTCACGGCTCTGGAGATGTGCGGTGTCCTGATCAAGGGTGGTTTTTTAAAGGTCTGAAAAGAAGGTGCCCGTTGTGGTGGTGGAGTTTTGGGGGGTGACTCCGGTTCCCATTCGGATTCCCAAGGTTGTGGAATCTGTCGTGGTGCACGACTCGGCGATTGCTGGGTTCGCTGCATAAAGGCCCAGCGGTGGGGGTTCCCCACCAATTCCTGTGGTACATGCATGTCTTTCAAGCCTTGAGCAAAGACCTCCCATCCTCGAGGATCCGTGTGCGATCTGCGTTTACGCATCAGGTCATTCACTAAATCCGTCATGTGGGTCCCGGGGACCACCTGATTCTGTACCAGGAGTTTGCCTTTATCATTCCAAGTCATGGTAGGATTCTGTTTCATCCGTTGTAATACCAGGCCAGCTTGTTTCTTGAACGATGCAGGTACACTCTTCAGCACTTCGTCTTCCACCCACTGTGGGGCTGTGGGTGCTACCCCTGGTAATGGCGGCTGTTGGAGGGGTGCTGAGGTCGGCGGTGTGTCACGTGGTGGTGGTGGTGGTGGTGGTGGGGTAGAGAGGGTTTTGTATTGGTCCATGAACGTCATGTACCGTTGAAGCGTCTCATTGTACCGTTGTACTTTCTCACTGTCGCTTAACCCCGGTCTCTGTAAGATCTGTTGCATCTCTCCATCGAGGGTGTTTATGGTCCTCACCGTAGGTGGGACAGAGTAGGGCGATTGGAGGTTTTGAAGCAACCGAGGTTCGACGAGGACCATTTTTTTCGTGTGGTTCATTGTCGGCCGAAGAGTCCACCCAATACTGGACCCAACACGGAAGCGGCCAACGGTGCTAAGATGGCCCCGAGAAAGCCGCCTTTCTGTAACACATTTTTCTTTTGTGTTTGTGGGACCCGCTTCTGGACTAGGGTTCGGAGACCTGTCTTATGCTTGGCCAACTTGGTCTTCTGAGCCGGAGTCAGTGGTACGTTGCCTTTTAACAGATTGTACCCGATTTCGCACCGACAGCGTACAAGGTCAGGGTCCGCACCGCGTACAATGGTTCGGACCAACTCGGGTGGGGCCGTCTTCAATACACGGAGCGTGGGAGCGTGCTTCCGTACTCGCGCAGACATCATGTACAACTAATGCCAGAACCCACAACTCTGCTCTTTTTATCCACCTCAGAGACAAAGTCAACCCTGCTGTGGTATTCATTCTTTGTATTATCTCCATCATCAAACACACACACTCCAGCTGGGGGCGCCACTGTGGGTGGGTTTACATTATTTCTGCAAGTACACGTGGTGGGTCTCTCCGGTAAAGATGCCGGTCCGTAGTCGAAGGTGGTCGGGGGTGGCTTGCTTGAGGTCGAAGAGAATATACCCGTGCTGAGGGGTTGTCGCATCTTTAAAGGCTTCCAACGCAAACGGTGTGCGGCCGGGATATATCTGTCTCGCCAGGTGCAGCAGTTGAGTGGTATCTCTCGGTTTTTTGAAGATCACCAGGTAGTGGCATTTAAGCTAATGTTCCGATGTTCTTTGTTTTTACTGAACAGATTCTGCACAATGTAGATGATGCTGAGCCGTCGATGATGGCTGCCTTTGGTAAAGAGTTGGGTGACCCGACTGCATCCGTCTCCGCCATGAGATCATCCAGAACCACCAAGGTGTCGGATTCCAAATCGGCCAGGTTGGGTAGGCCTTCCACGAACGTGATGTGGGGCATTGCTGCATACGCTGCCTGCCATTCTCCGTAACACCACACCACTCGGGCAATAGGTGGGGTGATCATGCTGTCGGCGTGTTGAAGGAGCTTCCGGACGAAGTGCGTTTTGCCGGAGCCCGTCGGTCCTGCGATGAGACACGTGAAGGGATGCTGCCACCGTGGGTCCATGGTTCGAGGTGTATCCGTTGTCGTGGTAACCCGCTCTTGTAAATTTGGTACGAGTGAACTGGAGTGGTGGTGGGTACAACGTCGGTCGTCGTTGTCTGTACACTGTCAGGGATGATGATGGGGGTAGGTACAACGTCGGTGGTCGTTGTCTGTTCACTGTGAGGGATGAAATCTGGTGGGTCTTGAGACGTAGTGGGTGTTCTTGGTGTAGGTGTAGAGCTTGGTGTGGAGCTCGACGTGGCTTGTACACGGGGTGTGGTGGTGGTGACTGGGCTCGATACGGGGTTGACTGGTGCTCTCTGTAGACCGGTTTCGCTGGTGGCTGGTGTTCTCAATTGGTTAAGTAACGTGCTGACATAGGCTACGTCGTAAAACACACCTCCGTACAGCACACTCAGCAGGGTTAGCACTATCACCACAAAGCCCACTTGCGCTTTGCGCGTTTTGGGAGACGCTGTGTTCAGAGGCAGCTGCTGTTTGTCCATAGCACTGTGGTCGGACGTGGAATGAAGGAGGACGGCAGTGGTGTCTGGCTTTATAGTCGTTTCACCTGGTTGGCAGCGACCCAGGAATTGAAGGAACTGGGCCAGCCTTGCCATTTGACGAAATGAAACAGTTTGCCACGTCGACGTTCCGTTTTCAAAATCTGCTCCACCGTGTAGTAGTCTTGCTGTGTTTTTACGACAGGCTGTAATTCCGTCTCGTAAAACGTCCCTAGCAACGGTTCCCCTTGAAGATCTTCCAGTTCATAGACTCGCCGCTGTCGGGGTAGGCGCCGTTTAATCAGGAAGTGCTCATCGCTCCAGTTGGGCAAGTAACTTTTCTCGAACTTGCCCTTGACTTTACTGATCCGTACAGGGTCCCCGACCTTGTACTCCGCCTTCGTCGTTCGCTGCAATGGCCTGGGGTACAACACACGCCGGACTTGGGCTTCATTGCGTTGGGTCACGGTAATGGGCGCTCTCTCTATACTCCGATGATAGGCTCGATTGTAACCCCTCACCAGTTTCGGGAGAACATCGATGTACCGCCTTGTATTCTTATAGGTGAAATATTTATACATGCGGCCTTTGAATGTGCTGTTGAACCTTTCCACCACGGAAGCCTTGGTCTCGTTGTACGTATGGAAGAAAAACACCTTCTGGGCTTTCAGAAACTGTTGGAACGGTCTGTTGAGGAATTCCGTGCCTTCGTCGGTTTGCAAATACAAAGGTTTGCGCCCGGTCTTGAAGATGTCTTTGAACGCCGCTATGAGATTCGCCCCCGTTTTCGTCCGGATGGGTACCACCCACGCATACTTGGATAGGATATCGATGCACGTCAAGATATACCGATTCCCATCGTTGTGTTTGGCAAAGGCGCTCATATCGACCAAATCCGCTTGCCACTGGGCATCTATTCCTCCCACGATGACGCGGTTCCGTAGAAAATGGCGACGGACAGATCGATGTAAGGTATAGGTGTCTTGTTTTCTTAACCAATCTCGGACTTGGGCACGTTGTATCCCCTGGGGTTTGGCCGCTCGATAGAGAGCCGACAATGCACTATAGGCCGCCGGACTGTCGGGACTGTAGTATAAGTTATCCAACACCTTCTCCCAGCGCTTCATGGTGACAAAATGATGATGGACCCTGGCTCTATCGTTTATTTATAACGGGTATATCTTGGGTCGGAGTTTCTTTCTCATTTTCTTCGTGGGCTTCCACAGTGTCCATGGTAAATGACCAGTCCAACTCGTCTGATGACCGCTTGATAAGCACTTCATCCACATCTACCACGGCATCTTCCAATGCAGACCATAGATCAGGGTGAAGGGTAAAATGCACTGTACCCCCATCTAGCCGAGCCAATTGAGCAAAGAAAGGGCCGCGTCGGATGTACACATCGTGACACAAGTGGATGAGGTCGCCGTCCAGTTCACCAGACAACACCCGTTTGAATTTGGTCCAGCTCTCCCGGGACAGACGAATGTGAGCCGGGCACGGTTGTGTAGGGTCCGCATCACAGATATCTCCCACCTCCTCCATGATATCGACCGTATCCGCATACACGTGCAGGAACACCTCGGGGGTCAAGCTGAGATACGCCAGTATCATATGCTCCGTCATGGTCAGTACGTGAATGATACCAGATTTGACTGTCTCTCGTATTTATAGGGAGAACCCCGTGAGATCAAAGGATCAGGTGGTCATGTCACTGGGCTGACTGAGTCTAGCCGGGTAATCAATGGCATCGTCGTCGGGTTCATGGCTAGACAGTTGTTCATTGGGTTCTGCCGCTGCTTCTCTCAGGGCACGAGCCCACTCCAACTCGTCTGATGACCGCTCGTCCGGTGTAAACATCTGGTCCACAATAGGCACCACTTTCTCCAAGGCTGTCCACAGACCGGGGTCTAGGGTGAAGCCTCGCGTAGGGTCTTGGTAGCGGCCCAGGCGTGGGAAGAAGGTTGCACGGTATACGTAGATGGCATTGTCTATGTGGATGAGGTGTCCGTCGAGCTCGCCGCTCAACACCCGTTTAAATTTGGTCCAGCCGTCACGGTGTAGCGTAACCGTATTCGATACGGTCTCAGCGGGCGACCAGCAAACATCTCCACGGTCTTCCACGAGGTTGACTTTATCTTCATAGACGTGTAACCCCACCCGGGGTGTAAGGGGAAGGGTGGCTCGTAGGACGGGTGACATGCTTGCTCCAATGTCGAACGGTGAATGACAAACACTGTGTCTGACCCTCGTATTTATAGTCAGGTCCCACTGTCAATACCACAGCGCCAGGGTCAACAGGGCACAGACTATTGTGAGGCCAACCAGCCGTCGCTGGTACCGGCGTGAGCGCTCGTGGTCCATAGCCCGAGCATCAAGGATGGCTGTCATAGTCCAGTAGTGGTGAGTGATGGCACGCCTCTCCATCGAGTGCACTCTGTGGAGGACCGCTTCTGTGAACTCGTTGAGGATCTGGCGTCGTCCCTCGTTGTCGTCGCCATCTGCAAACATGGACCGGACCACTGCTCGGTAACCCGTGAATGAATTCACCACGGTGGCATGCTGTCAAATGCGAGTCGCATAGGGCTGGATCTCCGCCATGGCTCTGCAACCGTAGAAATGAAGGTGTGGGATCCAGAGGGACGTGTTTTATAGACCAGGTCACACATGCGCGCCTAGCTCTACGGGTGTAGTCCGTGATACGTACTATTCTGGTGGGTTAGTCCAAAATAGAGAGCAACAACAACAACACAGATTACAGATCAATCGTTTTATTATGCGTGAACATCATAGGAATGCATCTACTGACCTGTCTGGGGGTTTTCCACAATGGCATATGCATCCGCGCGCTGCCGGTGATGCCGCGCACTGCCGGAGAACCCGCGCGCGCGCGCTGCGGTGGGGGGCCGGGGCCCGCCGGGAAAGTTAGAGGTCGTGTGTTTGAGCATTCACCCCAACCGGAAGTGACGTCACACACACTTGCGCAGACCCACCAAACCACGTGAACGCCAGTGTGGGGAAAAAAACCCGGTACATGACAGACACAGACAAGTCTAGACATGTCCAAAGGTCACGACCCATTCACCCAAACCGGAAGTGACGTCACACTTGGACCATTAGTGGCTCCCCTAGCTCCAAAACGTCTAGCGGGACCCATACAGGGTCCAGTTTTCGACACTAAGTGACCACATCCCGACGAAATGGCCAGTTTTCGACACCGGATGTGCCGCCATCTTGAACATACGTGCCGCCATCTTGGATATGTCCCATAATGCACCGGGTCAAAATACTCGCTTCCTATTGGCTGAGAGCTCTGTGACGGATTTGAAATACTCGCTTCTGATTGGACGAGAGCTCCGCATTGCGTCTGCGCATGCGCAGAATGACGCTATGTCAACCCACTAGTCCAGTGAGATGCCCCTTCACGAATGCTTCACTTTGATACCTCACTTGACACCACTGGACCAATAGTGGCTCCCCCAGATCCCGAAACGTCTATTTCCATATCCTTTGGCCACCGCGCATGCGCAGAATGGTGACAACGGCCGAGCCACTAGTCCAGTCAGATGCCTCCTCACATAGGCTTGACTTTGATACCTCATATGACCCCATTGGAACATTTGTAGCTCCCCTAGCTCTCAAAACGTCTATTTTCATACCCTTGGGCCACCGCGCATGCGCAGAATGCCGATAGTTCAACCCCACACCCGGCCCATTAGATGCCCCTTCACATAAGCTTCACTTTGATACCTCACTCGACCCCATTGGACCATTAGGGACTCCCCTAGCTCCAACACGGCTATTTCCATACCCTTGGGCCACCGAGCATGCGCAGAATGGTGACAACGGCCGAGCCACTAGTCCAGTCAGATGCCTCCTCACATAGGCTTGACTTTGATATCTCACTCGACCCCATTGGACCATTAGTAGCTCCCCTAGCTCCAACACGGCTATTTTCATACCCTTGGGCCACCGCGCATGCGCAGAATGCCGATAGTTCAATCCCACACCCAGCCCATTAGATGCCCCTTCACATAGGCTTTACTTTGATACCTCACTCGACCCCATTGGACCATTAGTGGCTCCCCTAGCTCCAACACGGCTATTTTCATACCCTTGGGCCACCGCGCATGCGCGGAATGCCGATAGTTCAAGCCCACACTCAGCCCATTAGATGCCCCTTCACATAGGCTTCACTTTGATACCTCACTCGACCCCATTGGACCATTAGGGACTCCCCTAGCTCCAACACGGCTATTTTCATACCCTTGGGCCACCGCGCATGCGCAGAATGGTGACAACGGCCGAGGCACTAGTCCAGTCAGATGCCTCCTCACATAGGCTTGACTTTGATACCTCACTCGACCCCATTGGACCATTAGTAGCTCCCCTAGCTCCAACACGGTTATTTTCATACCCTTGGGCCACCGCGCATGCGCAGAATGCCGATAGTTCAATCCCACACCCAGCCCATTAGATGCCCCTTCACATAGGCTTTACTTTGATACCTCACTCGACCCCATTGGACCATTAGTGGCTCCCCTAGCTCCAACACGGCTATTTTCATACCCTTGGGCCACCGCGCATGCGCAGAATGCCGATAGTTCAACCCCACACCCAGCCCATTAGATGCCCCTTCACATAGGCTTCACTTTGATACCTCACTCGACCCCATTGGACCATTAGGGACTCCCCTAGCTCCAACACGGCTATTTCCATACCCTTGGCCCACCGCGCATGCGCAAAATGACGCTATGTCAACCCACTAGTCCAGTGAGATGCCCCTTCACGAATGCTTCACATTGATACCTCATATGACCCCATTGGAACATTAGGGGCTCCCCTAGCTCTCAAAACGTCTATGTTCATACCCTTGGGCCACCGCGCATGCGCAGAATGACGCTATTTCAACCCACTAGTCCAGTCAGATGCCCCTTCACATAAGCTTCACTTTGATACCCCACTCGACCCCATCGGACCATTATTGGCTTCGCTAGCTCCAAAACGTCTATTTTCATATCCTTGGGCCACACGAGTTGTCTCCCTTGCGTCAGTGTGTGCAGATGGCACTATGGTTAGGATCGACGCCGTGATGTGGAAAGGGCGTCCCCACACCATCCTGGAGCCGCCATTTTGTTTGTTGATTTTCTGCGGAGATACACGGGACAATAAACGCTCGACCCTAGGGTGGTACAGATGCTAGACTGATCCTATTAACATGGTACAACACCTATAGATTATGTTTATTATTATTATATGGCTTAGAGGTTTTTTTGAGGGTAATGTGAGGGTTTTTTCTCCCCGTGACCTCCCCACCGCCTCGTTTGCTCCCTTGCGCCGCCATTTTGGACACACACGCCGCCATTTTGGTCCCACTCCCACAGCCGCCATTTTGGTCCCACTCCCACAGTCGCCATTTTGGTCCCACTCCCACATCAGCCGCCATCTTGGTCCCACTCCCACAGCCGCCATTTTGGTCCCACTCCCACAGCCGCCATCTTGGTCCCACTCCCACAGCCGCCATTTTGGTCCCACTCCCACAGCCGCCATTTTGGTCCCACTCCCACAGCCGCCATTTTGGTCCCACTCCCACAGCCGCCATCTTGGTCCCACTCCCACATCAGCCGCCAATATGCAGATCGAGTTGTCTCCCCCTAGTGCGGGTTTTTGCCACCAATGTGTACAGATGGCGCCACTAGTTCCTCCTCAATCCTCCTCATGACGTCACTACATCCGGGTGAAATAGGGCTCAGATTGGCTTTTGTATACTACTGGTGTCATATATTGTTTCTTTAATGGTCCAAACCCCATGTTGGTTGCTGCTTTCCGTACTGCTTGACAGACTGACAAGTATTCCAGAAAATTGGATGCGCATCTATAAATAGACTGAAAAGACTCATATGATCGAAATTTCCCGTTATTTTCTAAAATATCATTCACAAACCGCACACCTCTTCCATCCCAATGACCAAAATGTATAGCTTTGTTACCAATTTTAATTTTTTCATTGTGCCAAAGTTTTTCATTTGAGAAAGTTCTACAATCTTTGTAATCTATTTTTATTTGAAATTCTGTCCAGGCTAAAAGTGTGTCCCTCCAAAACACGTTTTCTATCTTTGGTATGACAGTAGTTCTTAGAAATGCGGAACCGACTCCTACTGGATCTATGTTATCTGGCATATACAATTTCAATATGTTACCCCACTTAGGATTATCAGCTTGTAATCTCCTAATCCATGATATTGTTTGTGCTTGGATTACATATTTTACGATGGGAATATCTAAACCGCCCTGTTCAAGTGGTTTGACAGAATTTTTCCTGGAAATTTTATCAGGTTTCGAGTTCCAAACAAATTCAAAACAGCGCTTCTGAAATTCGTCTATAAGTGGGTCTGGTGGGTTTGAAAGGGAGGAAAATATAGATGGTTGAGTTTGGGCAACAGCAGACTTTTTAAAATGACAATTCTTCCTAATGGAGTCAATCCTCTTTTGGACCATATTTGCGTGACGATATCTTTTAATTTATCTTTGTAATTTTTCTCGACCATTTCGGCCAGATTGTTTGTAAACACAAGACCTAATAGCTTAAAATCACCTTGTGACCAGTCTAAATTCCATTTCGTACGAAACCTCGTATTGGAAGCTTTAGTCGAACCTAGTTGCACAATTTTCGTTTTATCTATATTCATTTTCAAGCCAGAGATATTTGCAAAATAATGTAATGTATCTAAGCAAGAATTTAAACTTTTAAGCGATCCATCCAAAAAAATAGTAGTGTCGTCAGCATATTGAGATAACAAATATTCTTCATCCCCAATATTTATGCCCGTTATGTTTTTGTTACCTCTTAACATTGCTGCTAATATCTCCACGCACACCAGGAATATGTATGGCGATAGCGGGTCTCCTTGGCGACAGCCGGGAGATATATGGAAAAACTGTGAAACAAAGCCGTTCACAATAACGCAAGTTTGGGCATTTTTGTAGAACACTTCTATCCATTTTTGTATAGACGGGCCAGATTTAAAGAAATCTAGTGCTTTTTGTATGAATGACCAGTCTACCGAATCAAAAGCTTTTTCGAAATCGATCAGCATAAGAATTCCTGGGAGTTGATGTTCTTCAGTGTATTGCATTATATCAAAAGTAAGTCTAGTATTTTCCCCAATAAATCTGCCGGACATGAATCCTTTCTGGTCTTCGTGGATTATTTTTGGTAAACAGGTTTTCAAACTTAACTAGTTTCTGAAGTAATGGTTTTCGAGGTGATTGAGCTCGTCACATAAGCACAGTATCTTGCACCGATCCACGTGATTCAGTATACTTCACTGCTATTAAACTAAGACATCTAGATATAGATACATAGACAGAGATATGAAATTATATTTATACATGGAATAACGTGCACTTTATATGCTTTTAGATATATTCCGCTCAAAACATGTTACCGTCCGTGTTAGAAATTACATGGGCAAAAGCTGGCAAGTTGAGAAGCGTCTGTTTGTATGTAATGTACATGGACGAAGCTAACAAATCTTGGAAGTCAAAATATCAAACAGCCAGAATGCTGGATTGATTTTGTGACTCTATACACTATTCATCCATCCCCAAAATTGTAACCACTAAGTTGAAACCAATTGTGGGGCATCTCTATAACGAGTACATGTGAGTTCTGCCTTGGCTGAGATATTGATAACAGTCGGAAGTGTATACGTAGTTTAATACCGGTTAACTTGCTCTTAACGTGCAGTAGCCAAACTTATTACAAAAGATCGGATATTCCCTCTTGATTAAACAATGTTTGATTTGCAACTCGCATCCAAAGAGAGATGCATATTGTACACAGAAAGACGGGCGAGAGTAGATAAGACAATAACAAAAGAAAAAGGGCCTTCATACACGTTATACATGTATTTTCTCTCACTAAAATCATGTGTCAATACATGCTAGATCGGCCGTCAATACAGCGGGCCTATAACGACTTGATGGGGGAGGGGATTACAGGTCCGATAGTGTAAACAGTTATAAGAGTAGTAGTAAGAACACCGATACTGTCACATTGAGGCTGAGGCTGATCGCGGAGTGACGTCACGATGACGTCAAATCCGGCCCGAGTTCACTTCCGGGTCAAAGGTCACTTCCGGGCCAAAGATCACTACCGAGTTAATGGTTACTTCCGGGTCAAAGCTCACGTCCGGTGATCTCCCCAACTGCCCCAATGTGAATCTCCCGGAATGCATGTAGGCCTATGGTCCCCGACAATATCGCCAGCACTTTGCCCAGCATAAATGGTCAGTGGGAAACGCTCTCCACAGAGCGCAATACACGAGGGTATTGCCACGAATAAAATACATGAAACCATGGGAAGGAAGTCTTATAGTAATAAAGATAAGGGGAGTGTGGTAGGCATATCGATGGAGTGCACTTAGAACCACATGGCCTTCCGTGCAGTGTGATATATTTTGTTGAATTTCGGGGGAACCATGCAAACTTTCATTCTATCTCACGTGTAGACAAGATCAGGTATTCTTATTGTCTGTCGTCAACCCCAGGATTCGGTCTTTTTAACGCCGAGAACTGTCATACTACCACAAGTAGTGTACGTGTCATCGAAGGGTAACTTGCAAAATGGCGACTGGGCACGAAAACTGGGTGATTGATAACGACGGCCCTACAATGGATTCGCCCACTGTGAAACAATTTGACGACGTCCGTCCCACACGAATCCGTAGTAAACCAAAATTTGACGACTTTCTCATTGGCAAAGATTATGATACGTGCCTTGACAAAGGAAAGCGAGCCATAGGCCTGGATACAATCCCAAGCTTGGAAATTCCAAAGTCACACATCCAATCTGATGGGAAGGTTAATAATGTGACGTTCACAACTTTGCCCAATCGCATTCCCTACTGGAAAGAAGCAGTCTGTCTAAAGTTTCCTGACAGGGTGAGCAAGTTGAAAAATGATTCGGTTTTCAAAGTGACCTATTCTAGTGAGCCCCATACAGCTACGAAAGTAACAATAAACTTCTACAAAACTGGTAATGTTGTCATACAAGGTGTCAATAAGTGCACAGAGTTTGTGGATGTATACTTTGATGATCTACGCAAAACCGTGAATGAGCTGGCGAAGAATGAGCTCCTACACATTGCTATGCGTACCGATCCGGTTCTGTTATCTGATCCTCATGATCACACCAATCTCAAACACATCAGTGACACTGCTCTCTTGACACCAAAGCGGGCCAGCAGTACACGTATCCCTACCCAACCCTCTGAAACAAAATCTGGTACAAACTCGAATTCAAGTCCAAATGGAATCAGTCCGAAACAACGGGCTGTTATACTTCAGAAGGCAGAATCACATTCGGCAACACTAGATACTAAGCTAACTCAAATTGACACTGTTGTACAAACGTTAGCAAGATCAGTTGACCAACTTAGTAACTTACTCACTACAGATTTTAATAGTATTCAAAACTGTGAGTCACCTGGAACCAAAAAACTCAAAGAAAAGGTATCCAGCATCCAGGAAACCATCAATGGGAAAACAAAACACCTGAGTCAGCAGTTGGACTCTCTCCACGTAAAACTAAACACCCAGGACACAAAACTGGAAGCTTTTGGGAATGATATAAAGGCGAGAACTGAGGAATCCACAGCCCACATCATCAAATCCCTCCCATCTGCAGAAATCTTTCAAAAAATCATTGAGTCTATAAAAACACAGCTCTCCACTGAACTAGCTGAAATTGAAAGTAGGCTCGTAAGTGAGATACAGGATGTGAGACAAACGTTGCTAGACAGCACAAAGCAACATCATCAGCAAGAAGATAAAACTTGTGCAAGACAAGTGGAACATACATCTCTCCAGAAACCTGTAACAACGGATCGAGACCAGTCAACGGTGGTTACACAAAAGCATTTACTGGCTACTGAGCCCAGCTGTCCCCCTGATGAAAAATGCCCCGATCCTGGAAGTAAAGAGCCTAATACACAAGAAGCTCACAGGAGTGTCGTCAGCACAAATCGTCTTGATTCTTCCAGCACGATGTCGTCGGGAACACCTACATGTATGACACCGACACCTTTACCTAGTAGTACTGACAATGCTGATGCTGGGAATGACAAGCCCATTGTTGGTCCTGAGAACCACAATTCTGTGTTTGATGTGCTAATTCTTACAGATTCGTCTTTCAGTAGATTGAACCCGCGAAAGTTCGCCAGGAACAAACGTATCAGAAAACAAGTAGTCCGTGGTGGATTACTGGAAATGGCAGATTTTCTGAAAGTGAGTGACAATATTCATGCATCCCAGGTGGTAATCCATACGGGCACTAATGATTTGAGTCATGTCGGTGAGAAGGCGTTCGAGAAAAACGCTACACAAATGCTCAACACTGTAAAACAAAAGTTTCCAGCCAGCTCAGTGTTCCTGTCTGGTATTCTGCCCCGATTGGACAGTTGCGGTGCCCATGTGAACAGGGCAAATGTAATCCTACACAAGCTGTCCTTATCCTGCGGTGTTACCTTCACCGACAACAATGTGGTAACAAAATGTGGTTCGCAGATACAGGAATCATTATACTATGACAAAGTTCATCTTAATGATCGGAATGGAGTCCCAAGACTCGTCCTTCATTTACGACATGTGCTGGGTATTAGTCATACAGATATTGAACCCCTCCAACCCAATGAGTCCATTGGTGGTCTCATAAGTCATACAACTGAACAGCCACAGAAGTTCACTCAAGACAACCCGATCATTGTAGGTGGAAAGGCCGGCCACGATAGCGGGGTAGCCTCCCCTGAGCCACAGATAACCTCCCCTGAGTTGATTCGTCCCTCGGTACCTACTGTAGGTCCGCCAGCATGGCCTTGGCAGCAACAATCTAATCCATGGGCGATGATGAATTCACCATACTACTGGCCCAGTTACAACAGTGGGAATGTACTAGCCTCTACCACTCCAATGTCACCGATACCCCAGATGTATGGTTTCCCCCCCTTATTTTCACCGATAGTCATATAATAATTATATGCTTCCGTTTTCTCAGAGACTCAAGTTGGGTCTATGGAACATCCAAGGTTTCAGTAAAGACAAGTTTGCTGACCCTTTGTTTATACGTTTATCGTGTTCTGTTGATATTCTGTGTTTCGTTGAAACCTGGTTAGATAGTTGTGAGTCAGACTCGGACAGCTTTCAAGTAAATGGTTTTGATAGACTGGTTCCCAGTTGTCGAACTAAGCACAAACGTGCTTGGCGTAATTCAGGGGGACTGTGTATTTATGTGAAATCCTCTATAGCAACAGGTGTGGGTAAAATAGGAGCGCCCTCCAAACATCCTGACATTATGTGGATTAAACTGTGTAAATCCTTTTTCAATCTTCCCAAGGATCTGTTCATTGGGGTCGTATACATATCCCCTAAACGTAATCAGGGTAATATTAGTGATACCGATACAATGTTTAATTTAATTGGCACTGATGTCTCATTCTTTGGTAAGTCTGGCGACGTGTTGATCTGTGGGGATCTGAACGCTTATACAAACACTGCTCCTGATTATATACTGTCCGACGACGTAAAACATTCCCCTATCTTTGATGAAAATTATGTATCCGACATTCCACTTCTCAGAAATAACATGGATACGAAATATGCTGACTATAGTGGCAAACTGTTACTGGAACTGTGTAGGCAGTCTCAAATGAGACTGCTTAATGGTCGGACGCTTGGTGATACAGTTGGAAAATATACTTCTGTGCAGTATGGTGGATGTAGTGTTGTGGACTACATGTTAGCCCATGCAGATCTTTTACCACAAATCCTTAAATTTCAGGTTGGAGATTTTACCTTTCTCTCTGACCACTGTATGTTGACCTGTCACATAAATATTATGATACATCCTTCGTCCACGGAGAGCCCTAGACTACATCCCTTACCGAAAAGATATTTTTGGAACTCTGATGGAAAAGAAAAATTTCAGACTGAATTAAATTCAAACGAATCTGTAAAGGCCTTTGAACGATACTCAAAATCCACATATATTGGTTGTGACGAAATGGTGAATGAGTTCCTTCAGATCTTGCATCCTATATGTGATAAAGCGTTATGCTATAAGTCTTGTTCTATTGCATCGAAAAAACATAAAAAGAGCAGGCGCAAGCCTTGGTTTGAGCAGTCATGCAAAGATATGAGACGTACTCTAGTCAGACTAAAAACTGAAGTCAACAAAAACCCATCAGATGGTGAAATACGTCATAAATTTTATTCCCATAAATCAAAATATAGGCGTCTATTAGCTAGTTGCAGAAGAAAATACAAACAAGACATAATTCATCAACTGGAGTCACTAAACGGTACAGATCCCAGACAGTTCTGGGACCTACTTAAGAAACTTAAGGATGATCCTGATCCCAACAAAACAATGAATCACAAAGACTTTATAGAACATTTTGCAAATTTATCCTCCCCGAATCACACTGAAGACAATGACTTTCAAAGCAAAATTAAAACAGATAAGTCTACATTAGAAACAAATCTTCAGACTTCTGAACTTTTTGACAGTGCAATCACATTTTCAGAAATTGAACAAGCTGTAAAAACTCTAAAAAATGGAAAGAGTTCAGCTGAAGATGGAACTATAAATGAAATGTTCAAGTACGGTATCTCAGTACTTGGCATCCCTCTACTAAAATTGTTTAATGCAATATTTTCGACTGGAAATTTTCCATCGGCTTGGAATAATGGACTCATTGTGCCCTTGCATAAAAAGGGGGACCAGTCTGATCCTTACAATTACAGGGGTATTACCTTAACTAGCTGCTTAGGTAAGTTATTCAATAAAATCTTATTAAACAGATTACAGGCTTTCTGTGACAGTACTAATATTCTTCATAAAAGTCAAATCGGATTTACAGCAAACTGTCGGACAACTGACCATATTCTTACCCTCCGAAACATTGTAGAACAAGAAAAATCGAAGAAAAATAAAGTATATACTGCATTTATAGATCTGAGTAAAGCCTTCGATACTGTGTGGAGAGAAGGCCTCCTGTATAAATTACTTCAAATAGGCATAGGCGGCAAACTGTATTCCATATTGAAGAGCATGTACTCTGAAACTACTGCAGCTGTTAAATTTCCTGATGGTTTGTCTCCACCATTCTCTTCAACTCAAGGAGTTAAACAGGGTGATGTTCTTAGTCCTTTGCTATTTAACATATTTCTCAATGATCTGATAAGTGAAATTCATAGTGATCCATTAGGAGCGATCTCCGCTGGTTCCACTGTAGTTAACATACTCTGTTATGCAGATGATATTGTCCTCTTGTCGTCCACATCAGAAGGGTTACAATCTAAACTAAATATTTTACAGGATTTCTGTCAAAATTGGGGACTGCAAATCAATATTGACAAATCTAAGGTCATGATTTTTAATTCTAATTTCCGTACCAAGCAAAAGTTATACTATATTAAAGGAGACCTTATTGAGGTGGTAAAACAATACACGTATCTAGGGATTATACTTAAAAATAATGGCAACTTCTCACTTGCAATCGAAAACTTGCGTAATAAGGGACTCAAAGCATATTTCAAACTCAAACAACTTTTGAATTGTAGTACTGACTGCAAACTGTTTGAGAAAATGTTCGATGCAGTAATTAAGCCGATTATCCTCTATGGTTGTGAAGTTTGGGGAACCTTAAACACCTTTCGCGACACAGATGGCTTCGAATATTTACATTTAAAATTTATTAAAGAGCTGCTGGGTGTTCACTCTAAAAGTGTTAATAACGCATGTCGAGTGGAACTTGGCAGATTACCCCTAAAATTTGACATTCTGAAACGCCTCTTACAATTCTGGATACATATCTTGGATAATCCGGGCTCTTTGGTGTTCGAAGTGTACACTAATACATCGAGCAGTAGTGGCTGGGCTGCCTATATACGTATGCTTTTAGACTCGTGTGGACTTGGATACATGTATATTAACCAGTCCCATATTACGAAATGTGATATAGAAATCATAATTCGTAGACTTAAGGATATTGCAATGCAGGATATACTATCTGCTATCCACTCGTCTGATAAACTTACAGTTCTGGCTTTAATGACTTCTTCGTTTAACCGTGCCAGTTATGTGGATCTTGTCGTTTCCAAGGAATTAAGAAGTGTTCTCTGCCGCTACAGAATTAGTGCACATAAATTAGAAATAGAAATTGGCCGATACAAGAATATAACTAGAACTGAGCGCTTGTGTACACGTTGTTCATGTGAATCTATCGAGGATGAATACCATGTCTTATTTGAATGTCAAAGCTATAAGGATATACGAGTGCCATTCATCAATACAATACAGAAAATGTTTCCATACTTCTCAAAGTTACAGAAAACCGAAAAGATTAAATTGGTACTTGGGAGTATCTCCAAATCTATTTTGACCCTCACTGCCAAATACCTGATACTATGTGAGAACTTGCGGAAGACTGAAACTTATTAGTTCCTTGGAAATATGTGTATAGGCCTATCTATACTTCAGCTAGTCCAACTGGTAACTGCTATACGTATATACGGTATTACATACTTCAACCTGTTTGTTAAATATTATTGTTTCACACTGACAGTTGTATTTTCGTCCTTTTGTGCCAAATGACCATATAACCAGCCATGTGACTGTGTTTTAGTGTCAATAAAGTTATCTTATCTTATCTTATAGGTGTTGTATGATGTGATGTTGACGAGTGTCGAGCGTATCGTCGAGCGCATCGTGTCCAGAATTAAACAAACATGGCGAATTTCAAGATGGCGGCCGCACAACTTATGATGACCGACAAGGACGACAACTCTGACGGGACAGTAATTCTGAGACAAATTCCCAGTGATCTCCCCTGATTCGTACATTTGCATCTATACGGGATATGGCTGAATGGGGTATGAGGGTGATCTTTTTTTTTATTGTGAATTTTACTATGGGGTGTGGGATCTTGTTTTCTTCGTCTCGAGCTGCTAGAAGACGATGGGAGTGGTCTAGAAGCAAAGCTGTGAAATTTTTTGAAAAGTTCAGGTAGGCCTGGATAGGCCAATACTGGCGCAGTGGATAGGCCCATACTGGGCAATTCACTCCTGGGCATTTGCGGTATGGGTCTTGTTTTCTTCGCCTCACCACGTAGAACACGATGGTAGAGGTCTCGACGCCATTAGTTGAATTTTTCTGAAAAGGTCACTGTGCGCATGCGCAGTATGCAGAGAGTATGGGAATAGACGTTTTGGGTCGAGCTGGGCCCCTAATGGTCCGATTGGGTCGAGTGAGGTGTCATCGTGAAGCATACGTGAGGGAGCATCCGACGGGGTGGATGTGACGTGAAACTGATCGTTTTGGGGCCGAGATGGACCTCTAGAGGTCCGATTGTGCCGTATGAGGTATCAATGTGAAGCACTCGTGGGGGTACATCCAACTGGATGGATGTCTCATCCGTTTTCACCATTTCGCGCATGCGCAGTCTGGCCGTACTATAGAAAGCAGCAATTTTGGGGGTGTAAAGGAAGGTGTTTGGGGTCGAGAGGGATCATCCGAGGTCCGAATGTGTCGCGGGAGGTGTCAAAGTGAAGTTCTCCTGGTGTAGACCACGGATGTTTACGTCATCTGTGACGCCGTTGGTGACGTCCTCAGTAGGAGTAGTAGCCAAAGCGGGTATTCTGGGGGTGTGAAAGAAGGTGTTCTGGATTTAGAGGGACCATTCTTCGTCCGAATGTGTCGCATGAGGTGTCAAAGTGAAGCTCTCGTGGTGTAGACCACGACTTGAGGGATGTTCCCGTCATCTGTGAAGTCATCAGCAGGAGTAGTAGCCGGAGTGGGCATTCTGGGTGTGTGAAAGAAGGTGGTTGGGTAGAGAGGGACCATCCGTGGTCCGAATGTGTCGTGGGAGGTATCAAAGTGAAGCTCTCGAGGTGAAGACCACGAATTGAGGGATGTTCACGTCATTTGTGATGTCATTGGTGACGTCATCAGCAGGAGTGTTAACCAGAGTGGGCATTGTG